>JAINEB010000028.1:252500-282500 GCA_022840565.1 Eubasilissa regina | reverse complement strand
GGTCATACGCAAAGGTTTTGCGATGAAAAAATAACATGTGCACATTGTACTGGCGAGCATCTTTATAAAGATTGTACGGAGAAGTCGACTGAAGAGCCAACGTGCGTCAACTGCAAATCACAAAATAGAGATGCGACCCACAACTCGTTCAGCATTAAGTGCCCCATTCGATTGATAAAAGAACACAGAGCGAGAGAGTTAACAAACTACGACATGTGTTTGTAAAGTTCTTTCAATGACTGACAGATTTCAACCTAATATTAGAGTTATTCAATGGAACTTAGGCCGCTGTAGGGCAGCACAAGAAGACTTATTAAAATCAATAAATAAATATAACGTCATTCTAATCCAAGAGCCTTACACCGGCAATACAGGAAAGTTGAATGCTCCAGGATTTGATGTGTATCAGGCGGATTCATCGACAGAGAACATTTGTAAAGCTGCCATTATTCTAAACAACTGTCCTAAAGGGCTACTTCTGAACAATTTTTCCAATACAAACAACGTTTATGTTCAGTTAAATACAGAACTAGGACCGGTTATTATTGGATCAATATACATTGAACCATCGACAAATATTGAGCCGGTGATGGAGACCGTAAAGAGCTTATCACAAAAAAACCTTATTGTAGGCGGAGATGTAAATGCCAAGAGCATATGGTGGGGAAGCTCCAGGACCGACGATCGAGGTGATCTTGTAGCGTCGTACCTCTCAGAATCGGGATTGCACTTGCTAAACGAAGGATCGATTCCTACTTTCGAGACTCATCGAGGGAATAAGTATATACATAGCGTAATAGATATTACATTTTGCACTCACCAACTGCTTGATAAAGTTGAAAACTGGCACGTTGAGAGGAAAGTAAATGTTCTCAGCGATCACAATCCAATCGAGTTTAATTTTCTAAGCAAAAGTACTGAGTTGGCAAATACAAAGACGCATATCTACAATACGAAGAAAGCAAATTGGGACCTTTTTTACACAAATTTCTACTCTCAATTAGAATCTCACTTTCTAACATCCGAGATTTTCAAAAGTGTAACAATCGCAACAAACTTGGAAGCAAACATCTCTACACTTAACATTTGTATTGATAAAGCATGTAAAGAGAGTATCCCTCTAATAAGATCTCCCTCGAGGAAAACCTGTCCATGGTGGACTCAGGAACTGAGCGAGTTAAAGAAAAAAGCCAGACAGGCTAAACATAAGCTTCAAAATTCTAATAGACTCAGAAAAGAGACCACATTACCAGAATATCTCAAGGCAAAACTCGAATACAAAGTGGCAATAGAGAATACAAAAACATCTTCATGGAAAGCGTTTTGTGAGTCCCAAAGCAAAGAAAGTGCCTGGGGAACGATACATAGAGTATTGGTCAAGCAACGGAAACGAGTACCACTGGCAACGTTAAAAGATGGGGATGAATATCTTGAATCGGCAGAAAGCACAACACAAAGACTAGTCGATAGGTTTTTTCCCGATGATAATGAAGAAACGGATAATGATGAACAAGTAGAAATAAGGAAAACCGCGAAAACTCTACCTTGCGCAAATAACGATCCGCCATTCAATAATATAGAAGTTGAAGAAACTATTAAAAGTATATCTCCTACAAAGGCACCCGGGGAAGATAACTTTACAGCTGATATATGCTTGCATGTATATAACAGCAGCCCAGAAATAATAGTTGAACTCTATAATGCTTGTCTACGGCTGCAGTATTTTCCTGTGTGCTGGAAAAAAGCTAGTGTGATAGTGATACCCAAACCAGGCAAGGACGACTTGAGAGACGTAAGCTCCTATAGACCCATTGGACTGATCTCAGTTTTTGGGAAGGTGCTTGAAAAACTTTTAATCAACAGAATTAACTGGCACCTACACAAAAATAAACAACTTAGCGAAAATCAGTTTGGGTTCACCCCTCAAAAATCTACAGAGGATGCCCTAATGGCGTCATTGAAGACTATCAAACGAGCGTATAGAAACAAGAAACTAACTATCGCTATATCTCTTGATATAAAAGGTGCATTTGACAATGCCTGGTGGCCTTTCCTGTTATCGCAATTAAAGAAGAAGAAATGCCCACGAAATCTTTATTGCATGGTTTTGAGCTACTTAAATAACAGACGAGTCACCATCACGCACTTTGATTGCACTAAAACTAAGGAGACAAACAAAGGTTGCATCCAGGGATCTGCATGCGGACCAAGTTTTTGGAATGTGATCATCGATGATCTCTTGCAAATAAATTTCGGCGAAGGGGTAGAAATTCGAGCGTTTGCAGATGACTTGTTTCTTATCATAATAAGCGATAATCCTCATGAATTAGAAGAGAAAGCGAACAACGCATTAAGTATTATAACAGAATGGGAATCTAAAGCGAAACTGCACTTCTCTGAAGAAAAAACGAAAGCAATGTACATCACGAGAAGAAAAGATCCACCACCAACTATCAAAATGAGACAGAACACATTGAAATTTGTCGACGACTTCAAACTGCTGGGGGTAATAATTGATAAAAATATAAATTGGACCAAACACGTAGATGAAACGTGTAAAAAAGCATCAAAAATGACCAACAAAATCATACGGGCGGCAAAACCTACATGGGGAGCATCTCCCATGGTAATAAGACAAATTTATGTAGGAGCGATAGAACCTCTAATTACATACGCAGCACCAGTTTGGGCAGAAGCTGCAGGTAAGAAATATAACGTTAAAAAACTAAATGCAGTTCAGAGGCAAATAGCCATACGGTGTTGTAAAGGGTATAGGACAATATCGTTAACATCAGCCCAAGTTCTGTGCGGTTTAATTCCATTAGATATAAAAATTAAAGAAATTGCTGAACTGTATCATGTCAAAAAGGAAAAATATTTAATGGACCTACCGAAAGATAGAAAATATCAAGCATCTAAAGAATATTTTGATCTACCACACCCAGCTGACAGAATAACAGTAGACTGCAAAATATTTGGAGAAAATCTACCTGCAAATCTGGATTCTGAAATTAAAATATATACGGATGGCAGCTTATTAGAAGGGAAAGTGGGAGCTGCGTTCGTCCCTTTTGAAGGAGACAGAGAGCTACCAGGTCGAAAATTTAAGTTGGAAAACTATTGCTCTGTTTTTCAAGCGGAACTGTTTGCAATTAAAGAAGCCATAATGTATGTTATATGTAAACCACCTAGCCGCTGGAAAAATATTTTTATTCTGACCGATTGCCAATCTTGTCTAGCAGCAATCCAAGAAACTAAAGCTCTAAACCCAATTGTGTTTGAAATTAGAGAAAAGCTAACAGAACTATTACAAAGACAACAACATGTGCAAATCGGATGGATTAAAGCGCATATAGGCATCCCTGGAAACGAGCTGGCAGATAGCAAAGCTAAAGAGGCTACCCTGAAGAAAACGAAGCCCGATTATAACTTGTTCCCGCTAAGCTTCGCCAAAAAGAGGGTCAAAGAAAGAATGATAGAAGAATGGAACAAACGATATATTTCTTCAACGACAGGAAGCACTACAAAACTATTTTTTCCTGATGTTAAAAGTGCTATATCGTTCCATAAAATCTATCAAACTAACTATGAATTAACCCAAGCAATGACAGGACATGGATGCTTTAACAGCTACCTGCATCGTTTCAAGTTGGTTGATGACGATACCTGCCCATGCGATGATACAAGCACTCAGAACATAATACACCTATTGAATACTTGCCCGTTCTTCAGCTACGAAAGACATCAAATGGATGCAGTATGTCGCAGACACAATATAAACTTGGACGAAGTGTCAAAACTGATAAACCATAAGGATATAACACCCAAGTTTATGTTGTATATGAAAAAAATAGTTCAAACGATCAAAGAAATTAATCTAAATAGAAAGCGAAAGTGAAAAACATTTTGAAGTTTATATAATATTTTGTAATTACCCTTATAAATATTTTCTTTACTGTATTTTTTAAATTGTTAGTATGTTTGCGAAATCTTTTATGTTTATGATAATTTTATTCACCATTTTACATTTTTTTTTATTACTATGTTTACGATATATATTTAAGCTAAAATTTTGTATTTACATTTGTTAAAAAATCCTTGTGAACAAAAAGCAAGGAACAAAAATAAAAGCAACTAAAATTTAAAAAAAAAAAAAAAAAAACCTAACTTCTAACACTCTTGTAATACACTTAATTGCAACCGAAATTAAAGAAAAAATTAAGTTTCAAAAGTAAATATAGAAGTTAAATGCAGTCATCTCAGGAAGAAGCTCTAAGCGTGTAAGAAAACATGATGTGCACGTGTAATATGCGTGTAAGAAAATGTGAAAGACACGTGTATTATGCGTGCAAGAACACGTGACGTGCACGTATTTTGTACGTGCAAGAAAACGTGGCTTACACGTGCCAAACTCGTGAAAGCCATGTGTATTTGGACTTGTATACACTACACATTTCGTCGTAGTCATGGTGTTGGACGATCAAAGACCTGTCCAAATTGTGAGTTTGGATCGATCTCACGGGGTCGGTGATGACGACAACGATAATGTAAAGATAATTTGAATGATGATGATTATGATAACGATGATGATGACGATAACGATGATGATGACGATGATAATGATGATGATGAGGATGATCATGATGATTATAAAGATGACGATGATGACGATGATGACGATGATGACGATGATGACGATGATGACGATGATGACGATGATGATGATGATGATGACGATGATGATGATGATAATGGCGATAACAATGTTGATGTTGAAGTTGATGACGTAACGATGATGATAATGATGATCATATAGATGATGATAACGATGATGATGATTATGATAACAATGATGTTGATGATGATTATGATGATGATGGCTTTGTTGCTGATGATGGTGATGATTATTATGATGATGATTATGTTGATCATGATGATGAAAACGATAATAAACAAACATGAAACTAGGAAAAAAAAAGTTCAAAGTTCATTTTTTGATAATAATGTTGGAACTCGTTGGGTTATCTTAAGTTATGTAAAAAAAAATAAAAAAAGTTTTGAAAACGAACTGTTTATTTTTGAACAGACGTTTAGAAAATGAAAACTGAATTTTTAGAAACGTCGTACCCTTTTTTATAACGTGGTCAAAAGTTTTAGAAACTTGGTCCATAGTTTTTAAAACGTGGTCCGACGTTTTTTATATCTGGTCCAAATATTAAGTAACGCGGTCCAAAATATTTGAAACGTGGTTCAACATTTTAATACCTGGTCCAAAATTTTGCAGGTGTGGACTGGAATTTATGGATAATGAAAGATTGTACATAGGTAAATAATATAGGTAGCGATTTTCATTTTTGGATAATAATGTTGTATCTCGTAGGGTTATCTTAGGTTACGTAATGAAATTAAAAAAACACTTTTAGAAACGAACTGTTTGTATTCAAAAGTTTTGAACCGACGCTTTTGAAATGTAAACTTATGTTTTAGGAACGTCATACATAGTTTTTATAACGTGGTCCAAGGATTAAAAAACTTGGTCCATAATTTTTAGAACGTGGTCCAACGTTTTTTATATGTGGTCCAAAGATTAAATAACGTGGTCCATAATTTTAGAAACGTGGTCCAATATTTTAATACCTGGACCAAAATTTTGCAGTTGTGGACCGGAATTTTTGGATAATGAAATAGTGTACATCGGGAAATAATATCGGTAGCGATTTTCATTTTTGGATAATAATGTTGTATCTCGTTGGGTTATCTTAGGTTACGTAATGAAATAAAAAAACACTTTTGAAACGAACTGTTTGTTTTTAAAAGTTTTGAACCGACGCTTTTGAAATGTAAACTAATATTTTAGGAACGTCATACACAGTTTTTATAACGTGGTCCAAGGATTAAAAAACTTGGTCCATAATTTTTAGAACGTGGTCCAACGTTTTTTATATGTGGTCCAAAGATTATATAACGTGGTCCATAATTTTAGAAACGTGGTCCAATATTTTAATACATGGACCAAAATTTTGCAGTTGTGGACCGGAATTTTTGGATAATGAAATAGTGTACATCGGGAAATTCATTTTTGGATAATAATGTTGGATCTTGTTAGGTTATCTAATGTTATGTAAAGAAATAATAATACTTTTCGAATTTACTGTTTACTTTTGAACCGACGTTTGTGAAGTGTAAACTGAAAATTTAGAAACGTCGTCCATATTTTTTTTAACGTGGTCCAAAGTTTAAGAAACTTGGTCCATAGTTTTTAGTAAGTGGTCCAACGTTTTTTATATGTGGTCCAAAGATTAACTAACGTGGTCCATAATATTAGAAATGTTGTTCAATTTTTTTTTTTGCATTTTTTTTTGCAAAATTTTGCATTTGTGGACCGGAATTTTTGGATAATGAAACAGTCTACATCGGCTATTAATATCGGTAGCAATTTTCATTTTTTGATAATAAAGTTGGATGTTGTTGGGTTATCTTATGTTATGTAAAGAAATAACAATTATACTTTTCAAATTAACTGTTTACTTTGAAGTGATTTCGACTTTTCTAAGCCTATTTATATATAATTTTATAATAAATAATAATTCTCCTGGTCGCCGGCACCACCTGTGGCAGTTCCGTATTTCCCTATGTCTGACTAAATATAATTTTGATATTACTTTTTCTAATTTAACACGGAATTTACACCTTTCCTGTGCAGGCGTCCTGCTCGCAAGACACGCCTCTGTTATGGATTCGGTATTCTCCTACGTGCGAGCTGCTCTCCCGGTCGCCAGTGTGGAGATCTATCCTTCTACCTTACTTAATCTTAATTTTTACGCTTAATGCTAGTCTATTCGCTTAATATCTAAATTTGGCCAACGTGATCGTTCTAGCGGTTAAGAATATTCCCCATGTTATGTCCGTAATGCTCCTAGTTCTTTTAACCCGCGTTTTCAATTTTCAAATACCTAAAGATTACAAATATCCAAATATTATAGCCGTTCAAATACCTATAGAGCAATTATTTAAAATAAATATACCGATTATCTTATAGTATTCGACTAGGTAACAGAAAACTCCCGATCAAGCGGTATGATATTCGAGCGCGCCCGTTATAGCATTAATTATGTACGTGTTATTCAGAGCTAGAATGTAAGAGTGTGGAAGAAATTATACATATGTACGCATTATTCGGAGCTAAAATGTAAAGTGGGGGTGAAATTATACGTATGACACCAACCTTGTCGTAGACTCGTACTCGTGACTGTGGCCGCTTCGTGGTGTCGCCTAGCTGTTCATAATTATGTGGACATGTGAAACAACATGCGGCATGCTAAGTGTCTGCCTCGCTTGACAAGTATGTTCCGTGATTATATGATAAGTTCTCTAGACACCAGTCTGTGGCGTACGTTCGGCTCCCCTTTGACCCCAAATTGGAAATCTGTACGTCTGAGACGACAAATTTCCAACCCCGAACCCTGGCACCCACGCGTTCAAAAGTTTAAAGATGATGATGATGATAATCCAAAGTTCTGATTCGGCCAATGTCTAAGTGAACAATATCATTTGTTATGACTCATTCAAGATGCATGGCCGAGGTCCTTGTATCTCCAATACGTTGCTGTTCAGTATCGGTAGGAAAGTGGCCAATCCGGGCCGCGTCCACCACTGAAGGTAATTAATTGTAATGATTGTGACAGCTATTCAGTATCGGTAGGAAAATGGCCAATCCGGGGCCTCGTCCACCACTGAAGGTAATTAATTGTGACAAGGTTGTAACATGACAATACGACTTTCAGGAAATTCCCACCATTCCTTTGGGTGCGTCTGAAAACATACGTCATGCGGCAACGGTGCCTGATGTATAGTTTGATTTATCTGCAGGATGATCCACGGTGTCTCGGACAATGCATCTCGAATAGAGTCAGGAACAATTGGTTAGGATTGTTAATAATGTGTAAGCCCGTGCAGAGTAACGCCTTTTGATATAAATCTCCCTCTCGTCCTTTCAATAAGATACCCACGCTATGTGGTTTGAAATGACTATCTCCCGGCATTCATGTTAGAGACTCGTCTCTCGAGAAGTCCGAAGAGGTACCTACGGTTAGCCGAGGCGTCCTTCCTCTGGGATCTGTTCCGTCCACTCACGTCTTAGCCAGGGCGTGGGGTCACAGCATTCAATCGGCAGACTCTTTCGTCTTTTGTGCCAATAGCGCCATTTGATCAGCTAGCTTATGTCAACCCTTCTGCTCTGCAACTAACGTATACGAATGCATTAAAGCATTTCCCGTGAATAATATGTATCGCCCAGAACAGAGACCCTCCTCGGCAATTGTAGTCCACTCCAAACTCGACGAAAGACTATCTTGACAATCAATCCCTCTGCATCAATATCAGTCACCCGCGACGCTATTGTTACTTTGATCACAAGGGAGCGAGGCCCTCGAATAAATTCAGTTTGGGGGGGGGGGGTGTTAGTACTAGTAATAGAATAGCAGTAACAACAAACGCAGTATGATTTCCTACCCATGCAAACGTGCGATTTCAAGGTAAAATAAGCATACAAAGGCTCTCCGATAAATTCTATCATTTCAAACTGCAAGTCATTTCTTCGGATCGCTTATGTAATCTATAAAATGCGCCCCGTCAGGATTTCATGAGATTTTTAGATTTATATTTCCGCGGATAAGTAAATACACAAAAGTTACGTGCATAGTTACATGATTATTTACCCGGCCAATAGTAGTATATAATTGGTCCTAAATGAAGAGATATATGTAACTAAAACTTGTAGGTGGGTGTTCCCAATTTATAAAACGGGCAGTAATTAAATAAAGTGAAATATCGGGTAATCTAGCGGTTACGCCAGTCCCTTTCTATGAATGAGTAATTACATGGTGATCCGATTCACACTACAGTATTTGTTAGCGGTATTAATTATGTATACAAGCATGCTAAAAGGTAAACTTAGTATTTTGGGTCCTCTGCTTCGGCCCACGGCGTCAGCGTCAGTCCTGGTCTGCCCTCTGGATCCCGGAACCACTGCACTCGCGATTTATGAATTTTAACGCGGCCTTCGCGGACCCGGAGAACAACACGATCACCCCAATAACACTCGCGGCGAAAATCTCCGAAGGAAAATCTAGTTTCGTTCCCCGCGCGATCCCGGCTCAAAAGCGACCCTCTCACGTGCGATCACGGAACTCTCCCGAAAACTCGCCAAACTGAAAGCTCGAAACCGACCTTCTCGCCCCCCTGAAGCCGACTGCCGAGTGTCATCCCCCGACGGCGTCTTCCCCTCTCGACCCTCCCCTCGCGTCACCATTCCCCGCCCCGCTATACAGAAGCAACTGCTCTAGAAATTTCTCGGAATTCATATTTTTTCTATCAGTTGGTTATATGTGGATCATCACAACTTTTGAACCGACGTTTTTGAAGTGTAAACTGAAGTTTTAGAAACGTCGTCCATATTTTTTATAACGTGGTCCAAAGTTTTAGAAACTTGGTCCATAGTTTTTAAAAAGTGGTCCAACGTTTTTTATATCTGGTCCAAATATTAAGTAACGCGGTCCAAAATATTAGAAACGTGGTTCAACATTTTAATACCTGGTCCAAAATTTTGCAGTTGTGGACTGGAATTTTTGGATAATGAAAGATTGTACATAGGTAAATAATATCAATAGCGATTTTCATTTTTGGATAATAATGTTATATCTCGTAGGGTTATCTTAGGTTACGTAATGAAATTAAAAAAACACTTTTAGAAACGAACTGTTTGTATTCAAAAGTTTTGAACCGACGCTTTTGAAATGTAAACTTATGTTTTAGGTACGTCATACATAGTTTTTATAAAGTGGTCCAAGGATTAAAAAACTTGTTCCATAATTTTTAGAACGTGGTCCAACGTTTTTTATATGTGGTCCAAAGATTAAATAACGTGGTCCATAATTTTAGAAACGTGGTCCAATATTTTAATACCTGGACCAAAATTTTGCAGTTGTGGACCGGAATTTTTGGATAATGAAATAGTGTACGTCGGGAAATAATATCGGTAGGATTTTCATTTTTGGATACAAATATTGGATCTTGTTAGGTTATCTAATGTTATGTAAAGAAATAATAATACTTTTCAAATTTACTGTTTACTTTTGAACCGACGTTTGTGAAGTGTAAACTGAAAATTTAGAAACGTCGTCCATATTTTTTATAACGTAGTCCAAAGTTTAAGAAACTTGGTCCATAGTTTTTAGTAAGTGGTCCAACGTTTTTTATATGTGGTCCAAAGATTAATTAACGTGGTCCATAATATTAGAAATGTTGTTCAATATTTTGATACCTGGTCCAAAATTTTGCATTTGTGGACCGGAATTTTTGGATAATGAAACAGTCTACATCGGCTATTAATATCGGTAGCAATTTTCATTTTTAGATAATAAAGTTGGAAGTTGTTGGATTATCTTATGTTATGTAAAGAAATAACAATTATACCTTTCAAATTAACTGTTTACTTTTGAACCGACGTTTTTGAAGTGTTTTGAAGTAGAAACTTCGTCCATATTTTTTATAACGTGGTCCAAAGTTTTAGAAACTTGGTCCATAGTTTTTAAAATGTGGTCCAACGTTTTTTATATCTGGTCCAAATATTAAGTAACGCGGTCCAAAATATTAGAAACGTGGTTCAACATTTTAATGCCTGGTCCAAAATTTTGCAGTTGTGGACTGGAATTTTTGTATAATGAAAGATTGTACATAGGTAAATAATATCGGTAGCGATTTTCATTTTTGGATAATAATGTTGTATCTCGTAGGGTTATCTTAGGTTACGTAATGAAATTAAAAAAACACTTTTAGAAACGAACTGTTTGTATTCAAAAGTTTTGAACCGACGCTTTTGAAATGTAAACTTATGTTTTAGGAACGTCATACATAGTTTTTATAACGTGGTACAAGGATTAAAAAACTTGGTCCATAATTTTTAGAACGTGGTCCAACGTTTTTTATATGTGGTCCAAAGATTAAATAACGTGGTCCATAATTTTAGAAACGTGGTCCAATATTTTAATACCTGGACCAAAATTTTGCAGTTGTGGACCGGAAGTTTTGGATAATGAAATAGTGTACGTCGGGAAATAATATCGGTAGCGATTTTCATTTTTGGATAATAATGTTGGATCTTGTTAGGTTATCTAATGTTATGTAAAGAAATAATAATACTTTTCGAATTTACTGTTTACTTTTGAACCGACGTTTGTGAAGTGTAAACTGAAAAGTTAGAAACGTCGTCCATATTTTTTATAACGTAGTCCAAAGTTTAAGAAACTTGGTCCATAGTTTTTAGTAAGTGGTCCAACGTTTTTTATATGTGGTCCAAAGATTAATTAACGTGGTCCATAATATTAGAAATGTTGTTCAATATTTTGATACCTGGTCCAAAATTTTGCATTTGTGGACCGGAATTTTTGGATAATGAAACAGTCTACATCGGCTATTAATATCGGTAGCAATTTTCATTTTTAGATAATAAAGTTGGAAGTTGTTGGATTATCTTATGTTATGTAAAGAAATAACAATTATACCTTTCAAATTAACTGTTTACTTTTGAACCGACGTTTTTGAAGTGTTTTGAAGTAGAAACTTCGTCCATATTTTTTATAACGTGGTCCAAAGTTTTAGAAACTTGGTCCATAGTTTTTAAAATGTGGTCCAACGTTTTTTATATCTGGTCCAAATATTAAGTAACGCGGTCCAAAATATTAGAAACGTGGTTCAACATTTTAATGCCTGGTCCAAAATTTTGCAGTTGTGGACTGGAATTTTTGTATAATGAAAGATTGTACATAGGTAAATAATATCGGTAGCGATTTTCATTTTTGGATAATAATGTTGTATCTCGTAGGGTTATCTTAGGTTACGTAATGAAATTAAAAAAACACTTTTAGAAACGAACTGTTTGTATTCAAAAGTTTTGAACCGACGCTTTTGAAATGTAAACTGAAGTTTTAGAAACGTCGTCCATATTTTTTATAACGTGGTGCAAAGTTTTAGAAACTTGGTCCATAATTTTTAGAACGTGGTCCAACGTTTTTTATATGTGGTCCAAAGATTAAATAACGTGGTCCATAATTTTAGAAACGTGGTCCAATATTTTAATACCTGCACCAAAATTTTGCAGTTGTGGACCGGAATTTTTGGATAATGAAATAGTGTACGTCGGGAAATAATATCGGTAGCGATTTTCATTTTTGGATAATAATGTTGGATCTTGTTAGGTTATCTAATGTTATGTAAAGAAATAATAATACTTTTCGAATTTACTGTTTACTTTTGAACCGACGTTTGTGAAGTGTAAACTGAAAATTTAGAAACGTCGTCCATATTTTTTATAACGTGGTCCAAATTTTAAGAAACATGGTCCATAATTTTTAGTAAGTGGTCCAACGTTTTTTATATGTGGTCCAAAGATTAACTAACGTGGTCCATAATATTAGAAATGTTGTTCAATATTTTAATACCTGGTCGAAAATTTTGCATTTGTGGACCGGAATTTTTGGATAATGAAAGATTGTACATAGGTAAATAATATCGGTAGCGATTTTCATTTTTGGATAATAATGTTGTATCTCGTAGGGTTATCTTAGGTTACGTAATGAAATTAAAAAAATACTTTTAGAAACGAACTGTTTGTATTCAAAAGTTTTGAACCGACGCTTTTGAAATGTAAACTTATGTTTTAGGAACGTCATACATAGTTTTTATAGCGTGGTCCAAGGATTAAAAAACTTGGTCCATAATTTTTAGAACGTGGTCCAACGTTTTTTATATGTGGTCCAAAGATTAAATAACGTGGTCCATAATTTTAGAAACGTGGTCCAATATTTTAATACCTGGACCAAAATTTTGCAGTTGTGGACCGGAAGTTTTGGTTAATGAAATAGTGTACGTCGGGAAATAATATCGGTAGCGATTTTCATTTTTGGATACAAATATTGGATCTTGTTAGGTTATCTAATGTTATGTAAAGAAATAATAATACTTTTCAAATTTACTGTTTACTTTTGAACCGACGTTTGTGAAGTGTAAACTGAAAATTTAGAAACGTCGTCCATATTTTTTATAACGTGGTCCAAAGTTTAAGAAACTTGGTCCATAGTTTTTAGTAAGTGGTCCAATGTTTTTTAAGTGTGGTCCAAAGATTAACTAACGTGGTCCATAATATTAGAAATGTTGTTCAATATTTTAATACCTGGTCCAAAATTTTGCATTTGTGGACCGGAATTTTTGGATAATGAAACAGTCTACATAGGCTATTAATATCGGTAACAATTTTCATTTTTTGATAATAAAGTTGGATGTTGTTGGGTTATCTTATGTTATGTAAAGAAATAACAATTATACTTTTCAAATTAACTGTTTACCTTTGAACCGACGTTTTTGAAGTGTAAACTGAAGATTTAGAAACGTCGTCCATATTTTTTATAACGTGGTCCAAAGTTTTAGAAACTTGGTCCATAGTTTTTAAAAAGTGGTCCAACGTTTTTTATATCTGGTCCAAATATTAAGTAACGCGGTCCAAAATATTAGAAACGTGGTTCAACATTTTAATACCTGGTCCAAAATTTTGCAGTTGTGGACTGGAATTTTTGTATAATGAAAGATTGTACATAGGTAAATAATATCGGTAGCGATTTTCATTTTTGGATAATAATGTTGTATCTCGTAGGGTTATCTTTGGTTACGTAATGAAATTAAAAAAACACTTTTAGAAACGAACTGTTTGTATTCAAAAGTTTTGAACCGACGCTTTTGAAATGTAAACTGAAGTTTTAGAAACGTCGTCCATATTTTTTATAACGTGGTGCAAAGTTTTAGAAACTTGGTCCATAATTTTTAGAACGTGGTCCAACATTTTTTATATGTGGTCCAAAGATTAAATAACGTGGTCCATAATTTTAGAAACGTGGTCCAATATTTTAATACCTGGACCAAAATTTTGCAGTTGTGGACCGGAAGTTTTGGTTAATGAAATAGTGTACGTCGGGAAATAATATCGGTAGCGATTTTCATTTTTGGATACAAATATTGGATCTTGTTAGGTTATCTAATGTTATGTAAAGAAATAATAATACTTTTCAAATTTACTGTTTACTTTTGAACCGACGTTTGTGAAGTGTAAACTGAAAATTTAGAAACGTCGTCCATATTTTTTATAACGTGGTCCAAAGTTTAAGAAACTTGGTCCATAGTTTTTAGTAAGTGGTCCAATGTTTTTTAAGTGTGGTCCAAAGATTAACTAACGTGGTCCATAATATTAGAAATGTTGTACAATATTTTAATACCTGGTCCAAAATTTTGCATTTGTGGACCGGAATTTTTGGATAATTAAACAGTCTACATCGGCTATTAATATCGGTAACAATTTTCATTTTTTGATAATAAAGTTGGATGTTGTTGGGTTATCTTATGTTATGTAAAGAAATAACAATTATACTTTTCAAATTAACTGTTTACTTTTGAACCGACGTTTTAGAAGTGTAAACTGAAGATTTAGAAACGTCGTCCATATTTTTTATAACGTGGTCCAAAGTTTTAGAAACTTGGTCCATAGTTTTTAAAAAGTGGTCCAACGTTTTTTGTATCTGGTCCAAATATTAAGTAACGCGGTCCAAAATATTAGAAACGTGGTTCAACATTTTAATACCTGGTCCAAAATTTTGCAGTTGTGGACTGGAATTTTTGGATAATGAAAGATTGTACATAGGTAAATAATATCGGTAGCGATTTTAATTTTTGGATAATAATGTTGTATCTCGTACGGTTATCTTAGGTTACGTAATGAAATTAAAAAAACACTTTTAGAAACGAACTGTTTGTATTCAAAAGTTTTGAACCGACGCTTTTGAAATGTAAACTTTTGTTTTAGGAACGTCATACATAGTTTTAATAACGTGGTCCAAGGATTAAAAAACTTGGTCCATAATTTTTAGAACGTGGTCCAACGTTTTTTATATGTGGTCCAAAGAATTACTAACGTGGTCCATAATATTAGAAATGTTGTTCAATATTTTAATACCTGGTCCAAAATTTTGCATTTGTGGACCGGAATTTTTGGATAATGAAACAGTCTAAATCGGCTATTAATATCGGTAGCAATTTTCATTTTTTGATAATAAAGTTGTATGTTGTTGGGTTATCTTATGTTATGTAAAGAAATAACAATTATACTTTTCAAATTAACTGTTTACTTTTGAACCGACGTTTTTGAAATGTAAACTGAAGTTTTAGAAACGTCGTCCATATTTTTTATAACGTGGTCCAAAGTTTTAGAAACTTGGTCCATAGTTTTTAAAAAGTGGTCCAACGTTTTTTATATCTGGTCCAAATATTAAGTAACGCGGTCCAAAATATAAGAAACGTGGTTCAACATTTTAATACCTGGTCCAAAATTTTGCAATTGTGGACTGGACTTTTTGGATAATGAAAGATTGTACATAGGTAAATAATATCGGTAGCGATTTTCATTTTTGGATAATAATGTTGTATCTCGTAGGATTATCTTAGGTTACGTAATGAAATTAAATAAACACTTTTAGAAATGAACTGTTTGTATTCAAAAGTTTTGAACCGACGCTTTTGAAATGTAAACTTATGTTTTAGGAACGTCATACATAGTTTTTATAACGTGGTCCAAGGATTAAAAAACTTGGTCCATAATTTTTAGAACGTGGTCCAACGTTTTTGATATGTGGTCCAAAGATTAAATAACGTGGTCCATAATTTTAGAAACGTGGTCCAATATTTTAATACCTGGACCAAAATTTTGCAGTTGTGGACCGGAATTTTTGGATAATGAAATAGTGTACATCGGGAAATAATATCGGTAGCGATTTTCATTTTTGGATAATAATGTTGGATCTTGTTAGGTTATCTAATGTTATGTAAAGAAATAATAATACTTTTCGAATTTACTGTTTACTTTTGAACCGACGTTTGTGAAGTGTAAACTGAAAATTTAGAAACGTCGTCCATATTTTTTATAACGTGGTCCAAAGTTTAAGAAACTTGGTCCATAGATTTTAGTAAGTGGTCCAACGTTTTTTATATGTGGTCCAAAGATTAACTAACGTGGTCCATAATATTAGAAATGTTGTTCAATATTTTTATACCTGGTCCAAAATTTTGCATTTGTGGACCGGAATTTTTGGATAATGAAACAGTCTAAATCGGCTATTAATATCGGTAGCAATTTTCATTTTTTGATAATAAAGTTGTATGTTGTTGGGTTATCTTATGTTATGTAAAGAAATAACAATTATACTTTTCAAATTAACTGTTTACTTTTGAACCGACGTTTTTGAAATGTAAACTGAAGTTTTAGAAACGTCGTCCATATTTTTTATAACGTGGTCCAAAGTTTTAGAAACTTGGTCCATACTTTTTAAAAAGTGGTCCAACGTTTTTCATATCTGGTCCAAATATTAAGTAACGCGGTCCAAAATATTAGAAACGTGGTTCAACATTTTAATACCTGGTCCAAAATTTTGCAGTTGTGGACTGGATCTTTTGTATAATGAAAGATTGTACATAGGTAAATAATATCGGTAGCGATTTTCATATTTAGATAATAATGTTGTATCTCGTAGGGTTATCTTAGGTTACGTAATGAAATTAAAAAAACACTTTTAGAAACGAACTGTTTGTATTCAAAAGTTTTGAACCGACGCTTTTGAAATGTAAACTTATGTTTTAGGAACGTCATACATAGTTTTTAGAACGTGGTACAAGGATTAAAAAACTTGGTCCATAATTTTTAGAACGTGGTCCAACGTTTTTTATATGTGGTCCAAAGATTAAATAACGTGGTCCATAATTTTAGAAACGTGGTCCAATATTTTAATACCTGGACCAAAATTTTGCAGTTGTGGACCGGAAGTTTTGGATAATGAAATAGTGTACGTCGGGAAATAATATCGGTAGCGATTTTCATTTTTGGATAATAATGTTGGATCTTGTTAGGTTATCTAATGTTATGTAAAGAAATAATAATACTTTTCGAATTTACTGTTTACTTTTGAACCGACGTTTGTGAAGTGTAAACTGAAAAGTTAGAAACGTCGTCCATATTTTTTATAACGTAGTCCAAAGTTTAAGAAACTTGGTCCATAGTTTTAAGTAAGTGGTCCAACGTTTTTTATATGTGGTCCAAAGATTAATTAACGTGGTCCATAATATTAGAAATGTTGTTCAATATTTTGATACCTGGTCCAAAATTTTGCATTTGTGGACCGGAATTTTTGGATAATGAAACAGTCTACATCGGCTATTAATATCGGTAGCAATTTTCATTTTTAGATAATAAAGTTGGAAGTTGTTGGATTATCTTATGTTATGTAAAGAAATAACAATTATACTTTTCAAATTAACTGTTTACTTTTGAACCGACGTTTTTGAAATGTAAACTGAAGTTTTAGAAACGTCGTCCATATTTTTTATAACGTGGTCCAAAGTTTTAGAAACTTGGTCCATAGTTTTTAAAATGTGGTCCAACGTTTTTTATATCTGGTCCAAATATTAAGTAACGCGGTCCAAAATATTAGAAACGTGGTTCAACATTTTAATGCCTGGTCCAAAATTTTGCAGTTGTGGACTGGAATTTTTGTATAATGAAAGATTGTACATAGGTAAATAATATCGGTAGCGGTTTTCATTTTTGGATAATAATGTTGTATCTCGTAGGGTTATCTTAGGTTACGTAATGAAATTAAAAAAACACTTTTAGAAACGAACTGTTTGTATTCAAAAGTTTTGAACCGACGCTTTTGAAATGTAAACTTTTGTTTTAGGAACGTCATACATAGTTTTAATAACGTGGTCCAAGGATTAAAAAACTTGGTCCATAATTTTTAGAACGTGGTCCAACGTTTTTTATATGTGGTCCAAAGATTAAATAACGTGGTCCATAATTTTAGAAACGTGGTCCAATATTTTAATACCTGGACCAAAATTTTGCAGTTGTGGACCGGAAGTTTTGGTTAATGAAATAGTGTACGTCGGGAAATAATATCGGTAGCGATTTTCATTTTTGGATAATAATGTTGGATCTTGTTAGGTTATCTAATGTTATGTAAAGAAATAATAATACTTTTCGAATTTACTGTTTACTTTTGAACCGACGTTTGTGAAGTGTAAACTGAAAATTTAGAAACGTCGTCCATATTTTTTATAACGTGGTCCAAATTTTAAGAAACATGGTCCATAATTTTTAGTAAGTGGTCCAACGTTTTTTATATGTGGTCCAAAGATTAACTAACGTGGTCCATAATATTAGAAATGTTGTTCAATATTTTAATACCTGGTCCAAAATTTTGCATTTGTGGACCGGAATTTTTGGATAATTAAACATTCTACATCGGCTATTAATATCGGTAACAATTTTCATTTTTTGATAATAAAGTTGGATGTTGTTGGGTTATCTTATGTTATGTAAAGAAATAACAATTATACTTTTCAAATTAACTGTTTACTTTTGAACCGACGTTTTTGAAGTGTAAACTGAAGATTTAGAAACGTCGTCCATATTTTTTATAACGTGGTCCAAAGTTTTAGAAACTTGGTCCATAGTTTTTAAAAAGTGGTCCAACGTTTTTTGTATCTGGTCCAAATATTAAGTAACGCGGTCCAAAATATTAGAAACGTGGTTCAACATTTTAATACCTGGTCCAAAATTTTGCAGTTGTGGACTGGAATTTTTGGATAATGAAAGATTGTACATAGGTAAATAATATCGGTAGCGATTTTAATTTTTGGATAATAATGTTGTATCTCGTAGGGTTATCTTAGGTTACGTAATGAAATTAAAAAAACACTTTTAGAAACGAACTGTTTGTATTCAAAAGTTTTGAACCGACGCTTATGAAATGTAAACTTTTGTTTTAGGAACGTCATACATAGTTTTAATAACGTGGTCCAAGGATTAAAAAACTTGGTCCATAATTTTTAGAACGTGGTCCAACGTTTTTTATATGTGGTCCAAAGATTAAATAACGTGGTCCATAATTTTAGAAACGTGGTCCAATATTTTAATACCTGGACCAAAATTTTGCAGTTGTGGACCGGAAGTTTTGGTTAATGAAATAGTGTACGTCGGGAAATAATATCGGTAGCGATTTTCATTTTTGGATAATAATGTTGGATCTTGTTAGGTTATCTAATGTTATGTAAAGAAATAATAATACTTTTCGAATTTACTGTTTACTTTTGAACCGACGTTTGTGAAGTGTAAACTGAAAATTTAGAAACGTCGTCCATATTTTTTATAACGTGGTCCAAATTTTAAGAAACATGGTCCATAATTTTTAGTAAGTGGTCCAACGTTTTTTATATGTGGTCCAAAGATTAACTAACGTGGTCCATAATATTAGAAATGTTGTTCAATATTTTAATACCTGGTCGAAAATTTTGCATTTGTGGACCGGAATTTTTGGATAATGAAAGATTGTACATAGGTAAATAATATCGGTAGCGATTTTCATTTTTGGATAATAATGTTGTATCTCGTAGGGTTATCTTAGGTTAAGTAATGAAATTAAAAAAATACTTTTAGAAACGAACTGTTTGTATTCAAAAGTTTTGAACCGACGCTTTTGAAATGTAAACTTATGTTTTAGGAACGTCATACATAGTTTTTATAGCGTGGTCCAAGGATTAAAAAACTTGGTCCATAATTTTTAGAACGTGGTCCAACGTTTTTTATATGTGGTCCAAAGATTAAATAACGTGGTCCATAATTTTAGAAACGTGGTCCAATATTTTAATACCTGGACCAAAATTTTGCAGTTGTGGACCGGAAGTTTTGGTTAATGAAATAGTGTACGTCGGGAAATAATATCGGTAGCGATTTTCATTTTTGGATACAAATATTGGATCTTGTTAGGTTATCTAATGTTATGTAAAGAAATAATAATACTTTTCAAATTTACTGTTTACTTTTGAACCGACGTTTGTGAAGTGTAAACTGAAAATTTAGAAACGTCGTCCATATTTTTTATAACGTGGTCCAAAGTTTAAGAAACTTGGTCCATAGTTTTTAGTAAGTGGTCCAATGTTTTTTAAGTGTGGTCCAAAGATTAACTAACGTGGTCCATAATATTAGAAATGTTGTTCAATATTTTAATACCTGGTCCAAAATTTTGCATTTGTGGACCGGAATTTTTGGATAATTAAACATTCTACATCGGCTATTAATATCGGTAACAATTTTCATTTTTTGATAATAAAGTTGGATGTTGTTGGGTTATCTTATGTTATGTAAAGAAATAACAATTATACTTTTCAAATTAACTGTTTACTTTTGAACCGACGTTTTTGAAGTGTAAACTGAAGATTTAGAAACGTCGTCCATATTTTTTATAACGTGGTCCAAAGTTTTAGAAACTTGGTCCATAGTTTTTAAAAAGTGGTCCAACGTTTTTTGTATCTGGTCCAAATATTAAGTAACGCGGTCCAAAATATTAGAAACGTGGTTCAACATTTTAATACCTGGTCCAAAATTTTGCAGTTGTGGACTGGAATTTTTGGATAATGAAAGATTGTACATAGGTAAATAATATCGGTAGCGATTTTAATTTTTGGATAATAATGTTGTATCTCGTAGGGTTATCTTAGGTTACGTAATGAAATTAAAAAAACACTTTTAGAAACGAACTGTTTGTATTCAAAAGTTTTGAACCGACGCTTTTGAAATGTAAACTTATGTTTTAGGAACGTCATACATAGTTTTTATAACGTGGTACAAGGATTAAAAAACTTGGTCCATAATTTTTAGAACGTGGTCCAACGTTTTTTATATGTGGTCCAAAGATTAAATAACGTGGTCCATAATTTTAGAAACGTGGTCCAATATTTTAATACCTGGACCAAAATTTTGCAGTTGTGGACCGGAAGTTTTGGATAATGAAATAGTGTACGTCGGGAAATAATATCGGTAGCGATTTTCATTTTTGGATAATAATGTTGGATCTTGTTAGGTTATCTAATGTTATGTAAAGAAATAATAATACTTTTCGAATTTACTGTTTACTTTTGAACCGACGTTTGTGAAGTGTAAACTGAAAAGTTAGAAACGTCGTCCATATTTTTTATAACGTAGTCCAAAGTTTAAGAAACTTGGTCCATAGTTTTTAGTAAGTGGTCCAACGTTTTTTATATGTGGTCCAAAGATTAATTAACGTGGTCCATAATATTAGAAATGTTGTTCAATATTTTGATACCTGGTCCAAAATTTTGCATTTGTGGACCGGAATTTTTGGATAATGAAACAGTCTACATCGGCTATTAATATCGGTAGCAATTTTCATTTTTAGATAATAAAGTTGGAAGTTGTTGGATTATCTTATGTTATGTAAAGAAATAACAATTATACTTTTCAAATTAACTGTTTACTTTTGAACCGACGTTTTTGAAGTGTTTTGAAGTAGAAACTTCGTCCATATTTTTTATAACGTGGTCCAAAGTTTTAGAAACTTGGTCCATAGTTTTTAAAATGTGGTCCAACGTTTTTTATATCTGGTCCAAATATTAAGTAACGCGGTCCAAAATATTAGAAACGTGGTTCAACATTTTAATGCCTGGTCCAAAATTTTGCAGTTGTGGACTGGAATTTTTGTATAATGAAAGATTGTACATAGGTAAATAATATCGGTAGCGGTTTTCATTTTTGGATAATAATGTTGTATCTCGTAGGGTTATCTTAGGTTACGTAATGAAATTAAAAAAACACTTTTAGAAACGAACTGTTTGTATTCAAAAATTTTGAACCGACGCTTTTGAAATGTAAACTGAAGTTTTAGAAACGTCGTCCATATTTTTTATAACGTGGTGCAAAGTTTTAGAAACTTGGTCCATAATTTTTAGAACGTGGTCCAACGTTTTTTATATGTGGTCCAAAGATTAAATAACGTGGTCCATAATTTTAGAAACGTGGTCCAATATTTTAATACCTGGACCAAAATTTTGCAGTTGTGGACCGGAAGTTTTGGTTAATGAAATAGTGTACGTCGGGAAATAATATCGGTAGCGATTTTCATTTTTGGATAATAATGTTGGATCTTGTTAGGTTATCTAATGTTATGTAAAGAAATAATAATACTTTTCGAATTTACTGTTTACTTTTGAACCGACGTTTGTGAAGTGTAAACTGAAAATTTAGAAACGTCGTCCATATTTTTTATAACGTGGTCCAAATTTTAAGAAACATGGTCCATAATTTTTAGTAAGTGGTCCAACGTTTTTTATATGTGGTCCAAAGATTAACTAACGTGGTCCATAATATTAGAAATGTTGTTCAATATTTTAATACCTGGTCGAAAATTTTGCATTTGTGGACCGGAATTTTTGGATAATGAAAGATTGTACATAGGTAAATAATATCGGTAGCGATTTTCATTTTTGGATAATAATGTTGTATCTCGTAGGGTTATCTTAGGTTAAGTAATGAAATTAAAAAAATACTTTTAGAAACGAACTGTTTGTATTCAAAAGTTTTGAACCGACGCTTTTGAAATGTAAACTTATGTTTTAGGAACGTCATACATAGTTTTTATAGCGTGGTCCAAGGATTAAAAAACTTGGTCCATAATTTTTAGAACGTGGTCCAACGTTTTTTATATGTGGTCCAAAGATTAAATAACGTGGTCCATAATTTTAGAAACGTGGTCCAATATTTTAATACCTGGACCAAAATTTTGCAGTTGTGGACCGGAAGTTTTGGTTAATGAAATAGTGTACGTCGGGAAATAATATCGGTAGCGATTTTCATTTTTGGATACAAATATTGGATCTTGTTAGGTTATCTAATGTTATGTAAAGAAATAATAATACTTTTCAAATTTACTGTTTACTTTTGAACCGACGTTTGTGAAGTGTAAACTGAAAATTTAGAAACGTCGTCCATATTTTTTATAACGTGGTCCAAAGTTTAAGAAACTTGGTCCATAGTTTTTAGTAAGTGGTCCAATGTTTTTTAAGTGTGGTCCAAAGATTAACTAACGTGGTCCATAATATTAGAAATGTTGTTCAATATTTTAATACCTGGTCCAAAATTTTGCATTTGTGGACCGGAATTTTTGGATAATTAAACATTCTACATCGGCTATTAATATCGGTAACAATTTTCATTTTTTGATAATAAAGTTGGATGTTGTTGGGTTATCTTATGTTATGTAAAGAAATAACAATTATACTTTTCAAATTAACTGTTTACTTTTGAACCGACGTTTTTGAAGTGTAAACTGAAGATTTAGAAACGTCGTCCATATTTTTTATAACGTGGTCCAAAGTTTTAGAAACTTGGTCCATAGTTTTTAAAAAGTGGTCCAACGTTTTTTGTATCTGGTCCAAATATTAAGTAACGCGGTCCAAAATATTAGAAACGTGGTTCAACATTTTAATACCTGGTCCAAAATTTTGCAGTTGTGGACTGGAATTTTTGGATAATGAAAGATTGTACATAGGTAAATAATATCGGTAGCGATTTTAATTTTTGGATAATAATGTTGTATCTCGTAGGGTTATCTTAGGTTACGTAATGAAATTAAAAAAACACTTTTAGAAACGAACTGTTTGTATTCAAAAGTTTTGAACCGACGCTTTTGAAATGTAAACTTATGTTTTAGGAACGTCATACATAGTTTTAATAACGTGGTCCAAGGATTAAAAAACTTGGTCCATAATTTTTAGAACGTGGTCCAACGTTTTTTATATGTGGTCCAAAGATTAACTAACGTGGTCCATAATATTAGAAATGTTGTTCAATATTTTAATACCTGGTCCAAAATTTTGCATTTGTGGACCGGAATTTTTGGATAATGAAACAGTCTAAATCGGCTATTAATATCGGTAGCAATTTTCATTTTTTGATAATAAAGTTGTATGTTGTTGGGTTATCTTATGTTATGTAAAGAAATAACAATTATACTTTTCAAATTAACTGTTTACTTTTGAACCGACGTTTTTGAAATGTAAACTGAAGTTTTAGAAACGTCGTCCATATTTTTTATAACGTGGTCCAAAGTTTTAGAAACTTGGTCCATACTTTTTAAAAAGTGGTCCAACGTTTTTCATATCTGGTCCAAATATTAAGTAACGCGGTCCAAAATATTAGAAACGTGGTTCAACATTTTAATACCTGGTCCAAAATTTTGCAGTTGTGGACTGGAATTTTTGTATAATGAAAGATTGTACATAGGTAAATAATATCGGTAGCGATTTTCATATTTAGATAATAATGTTGTATCTCGTAGGGTTATCTTAGGTTACGTAATGAAATTAAAAAAACACTTTTAGAAACGAACTGTTTGTATTCAAAAGTTTTGAACCGACGCTTTTGAAATGTAAACTTATGTTTTAGGAACGTCATACATAGTTTTTATAACGTGGTCCAAGGATTAAAAAACTTGGTCCATAATTTTTAGAACGTGGTCCAACGTTTTTTATATGTGGTCCAAAGATTAAATAACGTGGTCCATAATTTTAGAAACGTGGTCCAATATTTTAATACCTGGACCAAAACTTTGCAGTTGTGGACCGGAAGTTTTGGATAATGAAATAGTGTACGTCGGGAAATAATATCGGTAGCGATTTATAATGTTGGATCTTGTTAGGTTATCTAATGTTATGTAAAGAAATAATAATACTTTTCGAATTTACTGTTTACTTTTGAACCGACGTTTGTGAAGTGTAAACTGAAAATTTAGAAACGTCGTCCATATTTTTTATAACGTAGTCCAAAGTTTAAGAAACTTGGTCCATAGTTTTTAGTAAGTGGTCCAACGTTTTTTATATGTGGTCCAAAGATTAATTAACGTGGTCCATAATATTAGAAATGTTGTTCAATATTTTAATACCTGGTCCAAAATTTTGCATTTGTGGACCGGAATTTTTGGATAATGAAACAGTCTACATCGGCTATTAATATCGGTAGCAATTTTCATTTTTAGATAATAAAGTTGGAAGTTGTTGGGTTATCTTATGTTATGTAAAGAAATAACAATTATACTTTTCAAATTAACTGTTTACTTTTGAACCGACGTTTTTGAAGTGTAAACTGAAGTTTTAGAAACGTCGTCCATATTTTTTATAACGTGGTCCAAAGTTTTAGAAACTTGGTCCATAGTTTTTAAAAAGTGGTCCAACGTTTTTTATATCTGGTCCAAATATTAAGTAACGCGGTCCAAAATATTAGAAACGTGGTTCAACATTTTAATGCCTGGTCCAAAATTTTGCAGTTGTGGACTGGAATTTTTGTATAATGAAAGATTGTACATAGGTAAATAATATCGGTAGCGATTTTCATTTTTGGATAATAATGTTGTATCTCGTAGGGTTATCTTAGGTTACGTAATGAAATTAAAAAAACACTTTTAGAAACGAACTGTTTGTATTCAAAAGTTTTGAACCGACGCTTTTGAAATGTAAACTGAAGTTTTAGAAACGTCGTCCATATTATTTATAACGTGGTCCAAAGTTTTAGAAACTTGGTCCATAATTTTTAGAACGTGGTCCAACGTTTTTTATATGTGGTCCAAAGATTAAATAACGTGGTCCATAATTTTAGAAACGTGGTCCAATATTTTAATACCTGGACCAAAATTTTGCAGTTGTGGACCGGAATTTTTGGATAATGAAATAGTGTACGTCGGGAAATGATACCGGTAGCGATTTTCATTTTTGGATAATAATGTTGGATCTTGTTAGGTTATCTAATGTTATGTAAAGAAATAATAATACTTTTCGAATTTACTGTTTACTTTTGAACCGACGTTTGTGAAGGGTAAACTGAAAATTTAGAAACGTCGTCCATATTTTTTATAACGTGGTCCAAATTTTAAGAAACATGGTCCATAATTTTTAGTAAGTGGTCCTACGTTTTTTATATGTGGTCCAAAGATTAACTAACGTGGTCCATAATATTAGAAATGTTGTTCAATATTTTAATACCTGGTCGAAACTTTTGCATTTGTGGACCGGAATTTTTGGATAATGAAACAGTTTACATCGGCTATTAATATCAGTAGCAATTTTCATTTTTTATAATAAAGTTTGATGTTGTTGGGTTATCTTATGTTATGTAAAGAAATAACAATTATACTTTTCAAATTAACTGTTTACTTTTGAACCGACGTTTTTGAAATGTAAACTGAAGTTTTAGAAACGTCGTCCATATTTTTTATAACGTGGTCCAAAGTTTTAGAAACTTGGTCCATACTTTTTAAAAAGTGGTCCAACGTTTTTCATATCTGGTCCAAATATTAAGTAACGCGGTCCAAAATATTAGAAACGTGGTTCAACATTTTAATACCTGGTCCAAAATTTTGCATTTGTGGACCGGAATTTTTGGATAATTAAACATTCTACATCGGCTATTAATATCGGTAACAATTTTCATTTTTTGATAATAAAGTTGGATGTTGTTGGGTTATCTTATGTTATGTAAAGAAATAACAATTATACTTTTCAAATTAACTGTTTACTTTTGAACCGACGTTTTTGAAGTGTAAACTGAAGATTTAGAAACGTCGTCCATATTTTTTATAACGTGGTCCAAAGTTTTAGAAACTTGGTCCATAGTTTTTAAAAAGTGGTCCAACGTTTTTTGTATCTGGTCCAAATATTAAGTAACGCGGTCCAAAATATTAGAAACGTGGTTCAACATTTTAATACCTGGTCCAAAATTTTGCAGTTGTGGACTGGAATTTTTGGATAATGAAAGATTGTACATAGGTAAATAATATCGGTAGCGATTTTAATTTTTGGATAATAATGTTGTATCTCGTAGGGTTATCTTAGGTTACGTAATGAAATTAAAAAAACACTTTTAGAAACGAACTGTTTGTATTCAAAAGTTTTGAACCGACGCTTTTGAAATGTAAACTTATGTTTTAGGAACGTCATACATAGTTTTTATAACGTGGTACAAGGATTAAAAAACTTGGTCCATAATTTTTAGAACGTGGTCCAACGTTTTTTATATGTGGTCCAAAGATTAACTAACGTGGTCCATAATATTAGAAATGTTGTTCAATATTTTAATACCTGGTCCAAAATTTTGCATTTGTGGACCGGAATTTTTGGATAATGAAACAGTCTAAATCGGCTATTAATATCGGTAGCAATTTTCATTTTTTGATAATAAAGTTGTATGTTGTTGGGTTATCTTATGTTATGTAAAGAAATAACAATTATACTTTTCAAATTAACTGTTTACTTTTGAACCGACGTTTTTGAAATGTAAACTGAAGTTTTAGAAACGTCGTCCATATTTTTTATAACGTGGTCCAAAGTTTTAGAAACTTGGTCCATACTTTTTAAAAAGTGGTCCAACGTTTTTCATATCTGGTCCAAATATTAAGTAACGCGGTCCAAAATATTAGAAACGTGGTTCAACATTTTAATACCTGGTCCAAAATTTTGCAGTTGTGGACTGGAATTTTTGTATAATGAAAGATTGTACATAGGTTAATAATATCGGTAGCGATTTTCATATTTAGATAATAATGTTGTATCTCGTAGGGTTATCTTAGGTTACGTAATGAAATTAAAAAAACACTTTTAGAATCGAACTGTTTGTATTCAAAAGTTTTGAACCGACGCTTTTGAAATGTAAACTTATGTTTTAGGAACGTCATACATAGTTTTTATAACGTGGTCCAAGGATTAAAAAACTTGGTCCATAATTTTTAGAACGTGGTCCAACGTTTTTTATATATGGTCCAAAGATTAAATAACGTGGTCCATAATTTTAGAAACGTGGTCCAATATTTTAATACCTGGACCAAAATTTTGCAGTTGTGGACCGGAAGTTTTGGATAATGAAATAGTGTACGTCGGGAAATAATATCGGTAGCGATTTATAATGTTGGATCTTGTTAGGTTATCTAATGTTATGTAAAGAAATAATAATACTTTTCGAATTTACTGTTTACTTTTGAACCGACGTTTGTGAAGTGTAAACTGAAAATTTAGAAACGTCGTCCATATTTTTTATAACGTAGTCCATAGTTTAAGAAACTTGGTCCATAGTTTTTAGTAAGTGGTCCAACGTTTTTTATATGTGGTCCAAAGATTAATTAACGTGGTCCATAATATTAGAAATGTTGTTCAATATTTTAATACCTGGTCCAAAATTTTGCATTTGTGGACCGGAATTTTTGGATAATGAAACAGTCTACATCGGCTATTAATATCGGTAGCAATTTTCATTTTTAGATAATAAAGTTGGAAGTTGTTGGGTTATCTTATGTTATGTAAAGAAATAACAATTATACTTTTCAAATTAACTGTTTACTTTTGAACCAACGTTTTTGAAGTGTAAACTGAAGTTTTAGAAACGTCGTCCATATTTTTTATAACGTGGTCCAAAGTTTTAGAAACTTGGTCCATAGTTTTTAAAAAGTGGTCCAACGTTTTTTATATCTGGTCCAAATATTAAGTAACGTGGTCCAAAATATTAGAAACGTGGTTCAACATTTTAATGCCTGGTCCAAAATTTTGCAGTTGTGGACTGGAATTTTTGTATAATGAAAGATTGTACATAGGTAAATAATATCGGTAGCGATTTTCATTTTTGGATAATAATGTTGTATCTCGTAGGGTTATCTTAGGTTACGTAATGAAATTAAAAAAACACTTTTAGAAACGAACTGTTTGTATTCAAAAGTTTTGAACCGACGCTTTTGAAATGTAAACTGAAGTTTTAGAAACGTCGTCCATATTATTTATAACGTGGTCCAAAGTTTTAGAAACTTGGTCCATAATTTTTAGAACGTGGTCCAACGTTTTTTATATGTGGTCCAAAGATTAAATAACGTGGTCCATAATTTTAGAAACGTGGTCCAATATTTTAATACCTGGACCAAAATTTTGCAGTTGTGGACCGGAATTTTTGGATAATGAAATAGTGTACGTCGGGAAATGATATCGGTAGCGATTTTCATTTTTGGATAATAATGTTGGATCTTGTTAGGTTATCTAATGTTATGTAAAGAAATAATAATACTTTTCGAATTTACTGTTTACTTTTGAACCGACGTTTGTGAAGGGTAAACTGAAAATTTAGAAACGTCGTCCATATTTTTTATAACGTGGTCCAAATTTTAAGAAACATGGTCCATAATTTTTAGTAAGTGGTCCTACGTTTTTTATATGTGGTCCAAAGATTAACTAACGTGGTCCATAATATTAGAAATGTTGTTCAATATTTTAATACCTGGTCGAAACTTTTGCATTTGTGGACCGGAATTTTTGGATAATGAAACAGTTTACATCGGCTATTAATATCAGTAGCAATTTTCATTTTTTATAATAAAGTTTGATGTTGTTGGGTTATCTTATGTTATGTAAAGAAATAACAATTATACTTTTCAAATTAACTGTTTACTTTTGAACCGACGTTTTTGAAATGTAAACTGAAGTTTTAGAAACGTCGTCCATATTTTTTATAACGTGGTCCAAAGTTTTAGAAACTTGGTCCATACTTTTTAAAAAGTGGTCCAACGTTTTTCATATCTGGTCCAAATATTAAGTAACGCGGTCCAAAATATTAGAAACGTGGTTCAACATTTTAATACCTGGTCCAAAATTTTGCAGTTGTGGACTGGAATTTTTGTATAATGAAAGATTGTACATAGGTAAATAATATCGGTAGCGATTTTCATATTTAGATAATAATGTTGTATCTCGTAGGGTTATCTTAGGTTACGTAATGAAATTAAAAAAACACTTTTAGAAACGAACTGTTTGTATTCAAAAGTTTTGAACCGACGCTTTTGAAATGTAAACTTATGTTTTAGGAACGTCATACATAGTTTTTATAACGTGGTCCAAGGATTAAAAAACTTGGTCCATAATTTTTAGAACGTGGTCCAACGTTTTTTATATATGGTCCAAAGATTAAATAACGTGGTCCATAATTTTAGAAACGTGGTCCAATATTTTAATACCTGGACCAAAACTTTGCAGTTG
>JAINEB010000028.1:0-242500 GCA_022840565.1 Eubasilissa regina | reverse complement strand
GGACCACGTTATTTAATCTTTGGACCACATATAAAAAACGTTGGACCACGTTCTAAAAATTATGGACCAAATTTTTTAATCCTTGGAACACGTTATAAAAACTATGTATGACGTTCCTAAAACATAAGTTTACATTTCAAAAGCGTCGGTTCAAAACTTTTGAATACAAACAGTTCGTTTCTAAAAGTGTTTTTTTTAATTTCATTACGTAACCTAAGATAACCCTACGAGATACATCATTATTATCCAAAAATGAAAATCGCTACCGATATTATTTACCTATGTACAATCTTTCATTATCCAAAAATTTCAGTCCACAATTGCAAAATTTTGGACCAGGTATTAAAATGTTGAACCACGTTTCTAATATTTTGGACCGCGTTACTTAATATTTGGACCAGATATAAAAAATGTTGGACCACTTTTTAAAAACTATGGACCAAGTTTCTAAAACTTTGGACCACGTTATAAAAAATATGGACGACGTTTCTTAATTTTCAGTTTACACTTCACAAACATCGATTCAAAAGTAAACAGTAAATTCGAAAAATATTATTATTTCTTTACATAACATTAGATAACCTAACAAGATCCAACATTATTATCCAAAAATGAAAATCGTTACCGATATTATTTCCCGATGTACACTATTTCATTATCCAAAAATTCCGGTCCACAACTGCAAAATTGTGGTCCAGGTATTAAAATATTGGACCACGTTTCTAAAATTATGGACCACGTTATTTAATCTTTGGACCACATATCAAAAACGTTGGACCACGTTCTAAAAATTATGGACCATTTTTTTTAATCCTTGGACCACTTTATAAAAACTATGTATGACGTTCCTAAAACATAAGTTTACATTTCAAAAGCGTCGGTTCAGAACTTTTGAATACAAACAGTTCGTTTCTAAAAGTGTTTTTTTAATTTCATTACGTAACCTAAGATAACCCTACGAGATACAACATTATTATCCAAAAATGAAAATCGCTACCGATATTATTTACCTATGTACAATCTTTCATTATCCAAAAATTCCAGTCCACAATTGCAAAATTTTGGACCAGGTATTAAAATGTTGAACCACCTTTCTAATATTTTGGACCGCGTTACTTAATATTTGGACCAGATATAAAAAACGTTGGACCACTTTTTAAAAACTATGGACCAAGTTTCTAAAACTTTGGACCACGTTATAAAAAATATGGACGACGTTTCAAAAACTTCAGTTTACATTTCAAAAACGTCGGTTCAAAAGTAAACAGTTAATTTGAAAAGTAAAATTGTTATTTCTTTACATAACATAAGATAACCCAACAACATACAACTTTATTATCCAAAAATGGAAAATGCTACCGATATTAATAGCCGATTTAGACTGTTTCTTTATCCAAAAATTCCGGTCCACAAATGCAAAATTTTGGACCAGGTATTAAAATATTGAACAACATTTCTAATATTATGGACCACGTTAGTTAATCTTTGGACCACATATAAAAAACGTTAGACCACTTACTAAAAACTATGGACCAAGTTTCTTAAACTTTGGACCACGTTATAAAAAATATGGACGACGTTTCTAAATTTTCAGTTTACACTTCACAAACGTCGGTTCAAAAGTAAACAGTAAATTCGAAAAGTATTATTATTTCTTTACATAACATTAGATAAACTAACAAGATTCAACATTATTATCCAAAAATGAAAATCGTTACCGATATTATTTCCCGATGTACACTATTTCATTATCCAAAAATTCCGGTCCACAACTGCAAAATTTTGGTCCAGGTATTAAAATATTGGACCGCGTTTCTAAAATTATGGACCACGTTATTTAATCTTTGGACCACATATAAAAAACGTTGGACCACTTACTAAAAACTATGTACCAAGTTTTTTAAACTTTGGACCACGTTATAAAAAATATGGACGACGTTTCTAAATTTTCAGTTTACACTTCACAAACGTAGGTTCAAAAGTAAACAGTAAATTCGAAAAGTATTATTATTTCTTTACATAACATTAGATAACCTAACAAGATCCAACATTATTATCCAAAAATGAAAATCGCTACCGATATTATTTCCCGATGTACACTATTTCATTATGCAAAAATTCCGGTCCACAACTGCAAAATTTTGGTCCAGGTATTAAAATATTGGACCACGTTTCTAAAATTATGGACCACCTTATATAATCTTTGGACCACATATCAAAAACGTTGGACCACGTTCTAAAAATTATGGACCAAGTTTTCTAATCCTTGGACCACGTTATAAAAACTATGTATGACGTTCCTAAAACATAAGTTTACATTTCAAAAGCGTCGGTTCAGAACTTTTGAATACAAACAGTTCGTTTCAAAAAGTGTTTTTTTAATTTCATTACGTAACCTAAGATAACCCTACGAGATACAACATTATTATCCAAAAATGAAAATCGCTACCGATATTATTTACCTATGTACAATCTTTCATTATCCAAAAATTCCAATCCACAATTGCAAAATTTTGGACCAGGTATTAAAATGTTGAACCACGTTTCTAATATTTTGGACCGCGTTACTTAATATTTGGACCAGATATAAAAAACGTTGGACCACTTTTTAAAAACTATGGACCAAGTTTCTAAAACTTTGGACCACGTTATAAAAAATATGGACGACGTTTCTAAAACTTCAGTTTACATTTCAAAAACGTCGGTTCAAAAGTAACCAGTTAATTTGAAAAGTAAAATTGTTATTTCTTTACATAACATAAGAAAACCCAACAACATACAACTTTATTATCAAAAAATGAAAATTGCTACCTATATTAATAGCCGATTTAGACTGTTTCATTATCCAAAAATTCCGGTCCACAAATGCAAAATTTTGGACCAGGTATTAAAATATTGAACAACATTTCTAATATTATGGACCACGTTAGTTAATCTTTGGACCACATATAAAAAACGTTGGACCACTTACTAAAAACTATGTACCAAGTTTTTTAAACTTTGGACAACGTTATAAAAAATATGGACGACGTTTCTAAATTTTCAGTTTACACTTCACAAACGTAGGTTCAAAAGTAAACAGTAAATTCGAAAAGTATTATTATTTCTTTACATAACATTAGATAACCTAACAAGATCCAACATTATTATCCAAAAATGAAAATCGCTACCGATATTATTTCCCGATGTACACTATTTCATTATCCAAAAATTCCGGTCCACAACTGCAAAATTTTGGTCCAGGTATTAAAATATTGGACCACGTTTCTAAAATTATGGACCACGTTATTTAATCTTTGGACCACATATAAAAAACGTTGGACCACGTTCTAAAAATTATGGACCAAGTTTTTTAATCCTTGGAACACGTTATAAAAACTATGTATGACGTTCCTAAAACATAAGTTTACATTTCAAAAGCGTCGGTTCAAAACTTTTGAATACAAACAGTTCGTTTCTAAAAGTGTTTTTATAATTTCATTACGTAACCTAAGATAACCCTACGAGATACAACATTATTATCCAAAAATGAAAATCGCTACCGATATTATTTACCTATGTACAATCTTTCATTATCCAAAAATTCCAGTCCATAATTGCAAAATTTTGGACCAGGTATTAAAATGTTGAACCACGTTTCTAATATTTTGGACCGCGTTACTTAATATTTGGACCAGATATAAAAAACGTTGGACCACTTTTTAAAAACTATGGACCAAGTTTCTAAAACTTTGGACCACGTTATAAAAAATATGGACGACGTTTCTTAATTTTCAGTTTACACTTCACAAACGTCGGTTCAAAAGTAAACAGTAAATTCGAAAAGTATTATTATTTCTTTACATAACATTAGATAACCTAACAAGATCCAACATTTTTATCCAAAAATGAAAATCGCTACCGATATTATTTCCCGATGTACACTATTTCATTATCCAAAAATTCCGGTCCACAACTGCAAAATTGTGGTCCAGGTATTAAAATATTGGACCACGTTTCTAAAATTATGGACCACGTTATTTAATCTTTGGACCACATATCAAAAACGTTGGACCACGTTCTAAAAATTATGGACCAAGTTTTTTAATCCTTGGAACACGTTATAAAAACTATGTATGACGTTCCTAAAACATAAGTTTACATTTCAAAAGCGTCGGTTCAAAACTTTTGAATACAAACAGTTCGTTTCTAAAAGTGTTTTTTTAATTTCATTACGTAACCTAAGATAACCCTACGAGATACAACATTATTATCCAAAAATGAAAATCGCTACCGATATTATTTACCTATGTACAATCTTTCATTATCCAAAAATTCCAGTCCACAATTGCAAAATTTTGGACCAGGTATTAAAATGTTGAACCACGTTTCTAATATTTTGGACCGCGTTACTTAATATTTGGACCAGATATAAAAAACGTTGGACCACTTTTTAAAAACTATGGACCAAGTTTCTAAAACTTTGGACCACGTTATAAAAAATATGGACGACGTTTCTAAAACTTCAGTTTACATTTCAAAAACGTCGGTTCAAAAGTAAACAGTTAATTTGAAAAGTAAAATTGTTATTTCTTTGCATAACATAAGATAACCCAACAACATACAACTTTATTATCAAAAAATGTAAATTGCTACCGATATTAATAGCCGATTTAGACTGTTTCTTTATCCAAAAATTCCGGTCCACAAATGCAAAATTTTGGACCAGGTATTAAAATATTGAACAACATTTCTAATATTATGGACCACGTTAGTTAATCTTTGGATCACATATAAAAAACGTTGGACCACTTACTAAAAACTATGGACCAAGTTTCTTAAACTTTGGACCACGTTATAAAAAATATGGACGACGTTTCTAAATTTTCAGTTTACACTTCACAAACGTCGGTTCAAAAAGTAAACAGTAAATTCGAAAAGTATTATTATTTCTTTACATAACATTAGATAACCTAACAAGATCCAACATTATTATCCAAAAATGAAAATCGCTACCGATATTATTTCCCGATGTACACTATTTCATTATCCAAAAATTCCGGTCCACAACTGCAAAATTATGGTCCAGGTATTAAAATATTGGACCACGTTTCTAAAATTATGGACCACGTTATTTAATCTTTGGACCACATATAAAAAACGTTGGACCACGTTCTATAAATTATGGACCAAATTTTTTAATCCTTGGACCACGTTATAAAAACTATGTATGACGTTCCTAAAACATAAGTTTACATTTCAAAAGCGTCGGTTCAAAACTTTTGAATACAAACAGTTCGTTTCTAAAAGTGTTTTTGTAATTTCATTACGTAACCTAAGATAACCCTACGAGATACAACATTATTATCCAAAAATGAAAATCGCTACCGATATTATTTACCTATGTACAATCTTTCATTATCCAAAAATTCCAGTCCATAATTGCAAAATTTTGGACCAGGTATTAAAATGTTGAACCACGTTTCTAATATTTTGGACCGCGTTACTTAATATTTGGACCAGATATAAAAAACGTTGGACCACTTTTTAAAAACTATGGACCAAGTTTCTAAAACTTTGGACTACGTTATAAAAAATATGGACGACGTTTCTTAATTTTCAGTTTACACTTCACAAACGTCGGTTCAAAAGTAAACAGTAAATTCGAAAAGTATTATTATTTCTTTACATAACATTAGATAACCTAACAAGATCCAACATTATTATCCAAAAATGAAAATCGGTAACGATATTATTTCCCGATGTACACTATTTCATTATCCAAAAATTCCGGTCCACAACTGCAAAATTATGGTCCAGGTATTAAAATATTGGACCACGTTTCTAAAATTATGGACCACGTTATTTAATCTTTGGACCACATATAAAAAACGTTGGACCACGTTCTATAAATTATGGACCAAATTTTTTAATCCTTGGACCAGTTATAAAAACTATGTATGACGTTCCTAAAACATAAGTTTACATTTCAAAAGCGTCGGTTCAAAACTTTTGAATACAAACAGTTCGTTTCTAAAAGTGTTTTTTTAATTTCATTACGTAACCTAAGATAACCCTACGAGATACAACATTATTATCCAAAAATGAAAATCGCTACCGATATTATTTACCTATGTACAATCTTTCATTATCCAAAAATTTCAGTCCACAATTGCAAAATTTTGGACCAGGTATTAAAATGTTGAACCACGTTTCTAATATTTTGGACCGCGTTACTTAATATTTGGACCAGATATAAAAAACGTTGGACCACTTTTTAAAAACTATGGACCAAGTTTCTAAAACTTTGGACCACATTATAAAAAATATGGACGACGTTTCTTAATTTTCAGTTTACACTTCACAAACGTCGGTTCAAAAGTAAACAGTAAATTCGAAAAGTATTATTATTTCTTTACATAACATTAGATAACCTAACAAGATCCAACATTATTATCCAAAAATGAAAATCGGTAACGATATTATTTCCCGATGTACACTATTTCATTATCCAAAAATTCCGGTCCACAACTGCAAAATTATGGTCCAGGTATTAAAATATTGGACCACGTTTCTAAAATTATGGACCACGTTATTTAATCTTTGGACCACATATAAAAAACGTTGGACCACGTTCTATAAATTATGGACCAAATTTTTTAATCCTTGGACCACGTTATAAAAACTATGTATGACGTTCCTAAAACATAAGTTTACATTTCAAAAGCGTCGGTTCAAAACTTTTGAATACAAACAGTTCGTTTCTAAAAGTGTTTTTGTAATTTCATTACGTAACCTAAGATAACCCTACGAGATACAACATTATTATCCAAAAATGAAAATCGCTACCGATATTATTTACCTATGTACAATCTTTCATTATCCAAAAATTCCAGTCCATAATTGCAAAATTTTGGACCAGGTATTAAAATGTTGAACCACGTTTCTAATATTTTGGACCGCGTTACTTAATATTTGGACCAGATATAAAAAACGTTGGACCACTTTTTAAAAACTATGGACCAAGTTTCTAAAACTTTGGACCACGTTATAAAAAATATGGACGACGTTTCTTAATTTTCAGTTTACACTTCACAAACGTCGGTTCAAAAGTAAACAGTAAATTCGAAAAGTATTATTATTTCTTTACATAACATTAGATAACCTAACAAGATCCAACATTATTATCCAAAAATGAAAATCGGTAACGATATTATTTCCCGATGTACACTATTTCATTATCCAAAAATTCCGGTCCACAACTGCAAAATTATGGTCCAGGTATTAAAATATTGGACCACGTTTCTAAAATTATGGACCACGTTATTTAATCTTTGGACCACATATAAAAAACGTTGGACCACGTTCTATAAATTATGGACCAAATTTTTTAATCCTTGGACCAGTTATAAAAACTATGTATGACGTTCCTAAAACATAAGTTTACATTTCAAAAGCGTCGGTTCAAAACTTTTGAATACAAACAGTTCGTTTCTAAAAGTGTTTTTTTAATTTCATTACGTAACCTAAGATAACCCTACGAGATACAACATTATTATCCAAAAATGAAAATCGCTACCGATATTATTTACCTATGTACAATCTTTCATTATCCAAAAATTTCAGTCCACAATTGCAAAATTTTGGACCAGGTATTAAAATGTTGAACCACGTTTCTAATATTTTGGACCGCGTTACTTAATATTTGGACCAGATATAAAAAACGTTGGACCACTTTTTAAAAACTATGGACCAAGTTTCTAAAACTTTGGACCACGTTATAAAAAATATAGACGACGTTTCTTAATTTTCAGTTTACACTCCACAAACGTCGGTTCAAAAGTAAACAGTAAATTCGAAAAGTATTATTATTTCTTTACATAACATTAGATAACCTAACAAGATCCAACATTATTATCCAAAAATGAAAATCGCTACCGATATTATTTCCCGATGTACACTATTTCATTATCCAAAAATTCCGGTCCACAACTGCAAAATTGTGGTCCAGGTATTAAAATATTGGACCACGTTTCTAAAATTATGGACCACGTTATTTAATCTTTGGACCACATATCAAAAACGTTGGACCACGTTCTAAAAATTATGGACCAAGTTTTTTAATCCTTGGAACACGTTATAAAAACTATGTATGACGTTCCTAAAACATAAGTTTACATTTCAAAAGCGTCGGTTCAAAACTTTTGAATACAAACAGTTCGTTTCTAAAAGTGTTTTTTTAATTTCATTACGTAACCTAAGATAACCCTACGAGATACAACATTATTATCCAAAAATGAAAATCGCTACCGATATTATTTACCTATGTACAATCTTTCATTATCCAAAAATTCCAGTCCACAATTGCAAAATTTTGGACCAGGTATTAAAATGTTGAACCACGTTTCTAATATTTTGGACCGCGTTACTTAATATTTGGACCAGATATAAAAAACGTTGGACCACTTTTTAAAAACTATGGACCAAGTTTCTAAAACTTTGGACCACGTTATAAAAAATATGGACGACGTTTCTAAAACTTCAGTTTACATTTCAAAAACGTCGGTTCAAAAAGAAACAGTTAATTTGAAAAGTAAAATTGTTATTTCTTTGCATAACATAAGATAACCCAACAACATACAACTTTATTATCAAAAAATGTAAATTGCTACCGATATTAATAGCCGATTTAGACTGTTTCTTTATCCAAAAATTCCGGTCCACAAATGCAAAATTTTGGACCAGGTATTAAAATATTGAACAACATTTCTAATATTATGGACCACGTTAGTTAATCTTTGGATCACATATAAAAAACGTTGGACCACTTACTAAAAACTATGGACCAAGTTTCTTAAACTTTGGACCACGTTATAAAAAATATGGACGACGTTTCTAAATTTTCAGTTTACACTTCACAAACGTCGGTTCAAAAATAAACAGTAAATTCGAAAAGTATTATTATTTCTTTACATAACATTAGATAACCTAACAAGATCCAACATTATTATCCAAAAATGAAAATCGCTACCGATATTATTTTCCGATGTACACTATTTCATTATCCAAAAATTCCGGTCCACAACTGCAAAATTTTGGTCCAGGTATTAAAATATTGGACCACGTTTCTAAAATTATGGACCACGTTATTTAATCTTTGGACCACATATAAAAAACGTTGGACCACGTTCTAAAAATTATGGACCAAGTTTTTTAATCATTGGAACACGTTATAAAAACTATGTATGACGTTCCTAAATCATAAGTTTACATTTCAAAAGCGTCGGTTCAAAACTTTTGAATACAAACAGTTCGTTTCTAAAAGTGTTTTTTTAATTTCATTACGTAACCTAAGATAACCCTACGAGATACAACATTATTATCCAAAAATGAAAATCGCTACCGATATTATTTACCTATGTACAATCTTTCATTATCCAAAAATTCCAGTCCACAATTGCAAAATTTTGGACCAGGTATTAAAATGTTGAACCACGTTTCTAATATTTTGGACCGCGTTACTTAATATTTGGACCAGATATAAAAAACGTTGGACCACTTTTTAAAAACTATGGACCAAGTTTCTAAAACTTTGGACCACGTTATAAAAAATATGGACGACGTTTCATAATTTTCAGTTTACACTTCACAAACGTCGGTTCAAAAGTAAACAGTAAATTCGAAAAGTATTATTATTTCTTTACATAACATTAGATAACCTAACAAGATCCAACATTATTATCCAAAAATGAAAATCGCTACCGATATTATTTCCCGATGTACACTATTTCATTATCCAAAAATTCCGGTCCACAACTGCAAAATTTTGGTCCAGGTATTAAAATATTGGACCACGTTTCTAAAATTATGGACCACGTTATTTAATTTTTGGACCACATATAAAAAACGTTGGACCACGTTCTAAAAATTATGGACCAAGTTTTTTAATCCTTGGACCACGTTATAAAAACTATGTATGACGTTCCTAAAACATAAGTTCACATTTCAATAGCGTCGGTTCAAAACTTTTGAATACAAACAGTTCGTTTCTAAAAGTGTTTATTTAATTTCATTACGTAACCTAAGATAACCCTACGAGATACAACATTATTATCCAAAAATGAAAATCGCTACCGATATTATTTACCTATGTACAATCTTTCATTATCCAAAAATTCCAGTCCACAATTGCAAAATTTTGGACCAGGTATTAAAATGTTGAACCACGTTTCTAATATTTTGGACCGCGTTATTTAATATTTGGACCAGATATAAAAAACGTTGGACCACTTTTTAAAAACTATGGACCAAGTTTCTAAAACTTTGGACCACGTTATAAAAAATATGGACGACGTTTCTAAAACTTCAGTTTACATTTCAAAAACGTCGGTTCAAAAGTAAACAGTTAATTTGAAAAGTATAATTGTTATTTCTTTACATAACATAAGATAACCCAACAACATACAACTTTATTATCAAAAAATGTAAATTGCTACCGATATTAATAGCCGATTTAGACTGTTTCATTATCCAAAAATTCCGGTCCACAAATGCAAAATTTTGGACCAGGTATAAAAATATTGAACAACATTTCTAATATTATGGACCACGTTAGTTAATCTTTGGACCACATATAAAAAACGTTGGACCACTTACTAAAAACTATGGACCAAGTTTCTTAAACTTTGGACCACGTTATAAAAAATATGGACGACGTTTCTAAATTTTCAGTTTACACTTCACAAACGTCGGTTCAAAAGTAAACAGTAAATTCGAAAAGTATTATTATTTCTTTACATAACATTAGATAACCTAACAAGATCCAACATTATTATCCAAAAATGAAAATCGCTACCGATATTATTTACCTATGTACAATCTTTCATTATCCAAAAATTCCAGTCCACAATTAAAATGTTGAACCACGTTTCTAATATTTTGGACCGCTTTACTTAATATTTGGACCAGATATAAAAAACGTTTGACCACTTTTTAAAAACTATGGACCAAGTTTCTAAAACTTTGGACCACGTTATAAAAAATATGGACGACGTTTCTAAAACTTCAGTTTACATTTCAAAAACGTCGGTTCAAAAGTAAACAGTTAATTTGAAAAGTAAAATTGTAATTTCTTTACATAACATAAGATAACCCAACAACATACAACTTTATTATCAAAAAATGTAAATTGCTACCGATATTAATAGCCGATTTAGACTGTTTCTTTATCCAAAAATTCCGGTCCACAAATGCAAAATTTTGGACCAGGTATTAAAATATTGAACAACATTTCTAATATTATGGACCACGTTAGTTAATCTTTGGATCACATATAAAAAACGTTGGACCACTTACTAAAAACTATGGACCAAGTTTCTTAAACTTTGGACCACGTTATAAAAAATATGGACGACGTTTCTAAATTTTCAGTTTACACTTCACAAACATCGGTTCAAAAGTAAACAGTAAATTCGAAAAGTATTATTATTTCTTTACATAACATTAGATAACCTAACAAGATCCAACATTATTATCCAAAAATGAAAATCGCTACCGATATTATTTCCCGATGTACACTATTTCATTATCCAAAAATTCCGGTCCACAACTGCAAAATTATGGTCCAGGTATTAAAATATTGGACCACGTTTCTAAAATTATGGACCACGTTATTTAATCTTTGGACCACATATAAAAAACGTTGGACCACGTTCTAAAAATTATGGACCAAGTTTTTTAATCCTTGGACCACGTTATAAAAACTATGTATGACGTTCCTAAAACATAAGTTTACATTTCAAAAGCGTCGGTTCAAAACTTTTGAATACAAACAGTTCGTTTCTAAAAGTGTTTATTTAATTTCATTACGTAACCTAAGATAACCCTACGAGATACAACATTATTATCCAAAAATGAAAATCGCTACCGATATTATTTACCTATGTACAATCTTTCATTATCCAAAAATTGCAGTCCACAATTGCAAAATTTTGGACCAGGTATTAAAATGTTGAACCACGTTTCTAATATTTTGGACCGCGTTACTTAATATTTGGACCAGATATAAAAAACGTTGGACCACTTTTTAAAAACAATGGACCAAGTTTCTAAAACTTTGGACCACGTTATAAAAAATACGGACGACGTTTCTTAATTTTCAGTTTACACTTCACAAACGTCGGTTCAAAAGTAAACAGTAAATTCGAAAAGTATTATTATTTCTTTACATAACATTAGATAACCTAACAAGATCCAACATTATTATCCAAAAATGAAAATCGCTACCGATATTATTTCCCGATGTACACTATTTCATTATCCAAAAATTCCGGTCCACAACTGCAAAATTTTGGTCCAGGTATTAAAATATTGGACCACGTTTCTAAAATTATGGACCACGTTATTTAATCTTTGGACCACATATAAAAAACGTTGGACCACGTTCTAAAAATTATGGACCAAGTTTTTTAATCCTTGGACCACGTTATAAAAACTATGTATGACGTTCCTAAAACATAAGTTTACATTTCAAAAGCGTCGGTTCAAAACTTTTGAATACAAACAGTTCGTTTCTAAAAGTGTTTTTTTAATTTCATTACGTAACCTTAGATAACCCTACGAGATACAACATTATTATCCAAAAATGAAAATCGCTACCGATATTATTTACCTATGTACAATCTTTCATTATCCAAATATACCAGTCCACAATTGCAAAATTTTGGACCAGGTATTAAAATGTTGAACCACGTTTCTAATATTTTGGACCGCGTTACTTAATATTTGGACCAGATATAAAAAACGTTGGACAACTTTTTAAAAACTATGGACCAAGTTTCTAAAACTTTGGACCACGTTATAAAAAATATGGACGACGTTTCTTAATTTTCAGTTTACACTTCACAAACGTCGGTTCAAAAGTAAACAGTAAATTCGAAAAGTATTATTATTTCTTTACATAACATTAGATAACCTAACAAGATCCAACATTATTATCCAAAAATGAAAATCGCTACCGATATTATTTCCCGATGTACACTATTTCATTATCCAAAAATTCCGGTCCACAACTGCAAAATTTTGGTCCAGGTATTAAAATATTGGACCACGTTTCTAAAATTATGGACCACGTTATTTAATCTTTGGACCACATATAAAAAACGTTGGACCACGTTCTAAAAATTATGGACCAAGTTTTTTAATCCTTGGAACACGTTATAAAAACTATGTATGACGTTCCTAAAACATAAGTTTACATTTCAAAAGCGTCGGTTCAAAACTTTTGAATACAAACAGTTCGTTTCTAAAAGTGTTTATTTAATTTCATTACGTAACCTAAGATAACCCTACGAGATACAACATTATTATCCAAAAATGAAAATCTCTACCGATATTATTTACCTATGTACAATCTTTCATTATCCAAAAATTCCAGTCCACAATTGCAAAATTTTGGACCAGGTATTAAAATGTTGAACCACGTTTCTAATATTTTGGACCGCGTTACTTAATATTTGGACCAGATATAAAAAACGTTGGACCACTTTTTAAAAACTATGGACCAAGTTTCTAAAACTTTGGACCACGTTATAAAAAATATGGACGACGTTTCTAAAACTTCAGTTTACATTTCAAAAACGTCTGTTCAAAAGTAAACAGTTAATTTGAAAAGTAAAATTGTTATTTATTTACATAACATAAGATAACCCAACAACATACAACTTTATTATCAAAAAATGAAAATTGCTACCGATATTAATAGCCGATTTAGACTGTTTCATTATCCAAAAATTCCGGTCCACTAATGCAAAATTTTGGACCAGGTATTAAAATATTGAACAACATTTCTAATATTATGGACCACGTTAGTTAATCTTTGGATCACATATAAAAAACGTTGGACCACTTACTAAAAACTATGGACCAAGTTTCTTAAACTTTGGACCACGTTATAAAAAATATGGACGACGTTTCTAAATTTTCAGTTTACACTTCACAAACATCGGTTCAAAAGTAAACAGTAAATTCGAAAAGTATTATTATTTCTTTACATAACATTAGATAACCTAACAAGATCCAACATTATTATCCAAAAATGAAAATCGCTACCGATATTATTTCCCGATGTACACTATTTCATTATCCAAAAATTCCGGTCCACAACTGCAAAATTATGGTCCAGGTATTAAAATATTGGACCACGTGTCTAAAATTATGGACCACGTTATTTAATCTTTGGACCACATATAAAAAACGTTGGACCACGTTCTAAAAATTATGGACCAAGTTTTTTAATCCTTGGACCACGTTATAAAAACTATGTATGACGTTCCTAAAACATAAGTTTACATTTCAAAAGCGTCGGTTCAAAACTTTTGAATACAAACAGTTCGTTTCTAAAAGTGTTTATTTAATTTCATTACGTAACCTAAGATAACCCTACGAGATACAACATTATTATCCAAAAATGAAAATCGCTACCGATATTATTTACCTATGTACAATCTTTCATTATCCAAAAATTGCAGTCCACAATTGCAAAATTTTGGACCAGGTATTAAAATGTTGAACCACGTTTCTAATATTTTGGACCGCGTTACTTAATATTTGGACCAGATATAAAAAACGTTGGACCACTTTTTAAAAACAATGGACCAAGTTTCTAAAACTTTGGACCACGTTATAAAAAATACGGACGACGTTTCTTAATTTTCAGTTTACACTTCACAAACGTCGGTTCAAAAGTAAACAGTAAATTCGAAAAGTATTATTATTTCTTTACATAACATTAGATAACCTAACAAGATCCAACATTATTATCCAAAAATGAAAATCGCTACCGATATTATTTCCCGATGTACACTATTTCATTATCCAAAAATTCCGGTCCACAACTGCAAAATTTTGGTCCAGGTATTAAAATATTGGACCACGTTTCTAAAATTATGGACCACGTTATTTAATCTTTGGACCACATATAAAAAACGTTGGACCACGTTCTAAAAATTATGGACCAAGTTTTTTAATCCTTGGACCACGTTATAAAAAATATACACGACGTTTCTAAATTTTCAGTTTACACTTCACAAACGTCGGTTCAAAAGTAAACAGTAAATTCGAAAAGTATTATTATTTCTTTACATAACATTAGATAACCTAACAAGATCCAACATTATTATCCAAAAATGAAAATCGCTACCGATATTATTTCCCGATGTACACTATTTCATTATCCAAAAATTCCGGTCCACAACTGCAAAATTTTGGTCCAGGTATTAAAATATTGGACCACGTTTCTAAAATTATGGACCACGTTATTTAATCTTTGGACCACATATAAAAAACGTTGGACCACGTTCTAAAAATTATGGACCAAGTTTTTTAATCCTTGGACCACGTTATAAAAACTATGTATGACGTTCCTAAAACATAAGTTTACATTTCAAAAGCGTCGGTTCAAAACTTTTGAATACAAACAGTTCGTTTCTAAAAGTGTTTTTTTAATTTCATTACGTAACCTTAGATAACCCTACGAGATACAACATTATTATCCAAAAATGAAAATCGCTACCGATATTATTTACCTATGTACAATCTTTCATTATCCAAATATACCAGTCCACAATTGCAAAATTTTGGACCAGGTATTAAAATGTTGAACCACGTTTCTAATATTTTGGACCGCGTTACTTAATATTTGGACCAGATATAAAAAACGTTGGACAACTTTTTAAAAACTATGGACCAAGTTTCTAAAACTTTGGACCACGTTATAAAAAATATGGACGACGTTTCTTAATTTTCAGTTTACACTTCACAAACGTCGGTTCAAAAGTAAACAGTAAATTCGAAAAGTATTATTATTTCTTTACATAACATTAGATAACCTAACAAGATCCAACATTATTATCCAAAAATGAAAATCGCTACCGATATTATTTCCCGATGTACACTATTTCATTATCCAAAAATTCCGGTCCACAACTGCAAAATTTTGGTCCAGGTATTAAAATGTTGAACCACGTTTCTAATATTTTGGACCGCGTTACTTAATATTTGGACCAGATATAAAAAACGTTGGACCACTTTTTAAAAACTATGGACCAAGTTTCTAAAACTTTGGACCACGTTATAAAAAATATGGACGACGTTTCTAAAACTTCAGTTTACATTTCAAAAACGTCTGTTCAAAAGTAAACAGTTAATTTGAAAAGTAAAATTGTTATTTATTTACATAACATAAGATAACCCAACAACATACAACTTTATTATCAAAAAATGAAAATTGCTACCGATATTAATAGCCGATTTAGACTGTTTCATTATCCAAAAATTCCGGTCCACTAATGCAAAATTTTGGACCAGGTATTAAAATATTGAACAACATTTCTAATATTATGGACCACGTTAGTTAATCTTTGGACCACATATAAAAAACGTTGGACCACTTACTAAAAACTATGGACCAAGTTTCTTAAACTTTGGACCACGTTATAAAAAATATGGACGACGTTTCTAAATTTTCAGTTTACACTTCACAAACGTCGGTTCAAAAGTAAACAGTAAATTCGAAAAGTATTATTATTTCTTTACATAACATTAGATTACCTAACAAGATCCAACATTATTATCCAAAAATGAAAATCGCTACCGATATTATTTCCCGATGTACACTATTTCATTATCCAAAAATTCCGGTCCACAACTGCAAAATTTAGGTCCAGGTATTAAAATATTGGACCACGTTTCTAAAATTATGGACCACGTTATTTAATCTTTGGACCACATATAAAAAACGTTGGACCACGTTCTAAAAATTATGGACCAAGTTTTTTAATCCTTGGACCACGTTATAAAAACTATGTATGACGTTCCTAAAACATAAGTTCACATTTCAATAGCGTCGGTTCAAAACTTTTGAATACAAACAGTTCGTTTCTAAAAGTGTTTATTTAATTTCATTACGTAACCTAAGATAACCCTACGAGATACAACATTATTATCCAAAAATGAAAATCGCTACCGATATTATTTACCTATGTACAATCTTTCATTATCCAAAAATTGCAGTCCACAATTGCAAAATTTCGGACCAGGTATTAAAATGTTGAACCACGTTTCTAATATTTTGGACCGCGTTACTTAATATTTGGACCAGATATAAAAAACGTTGGACCACTTTTTAAAAACTATGGACCAAGTTTCTAAAACTTTGGACCACGTTATAAAAAATATGGACGACGTTTCTTAATTTTCAGTTTACACTTCACAAACGTCGGTTCAAAAGTAAACAGTAAATTCGAAAAGTATTATTATTTCTTTACATAACATTAGATAACCTAACAAGATCCAACATTATTATCCAAAAATGAAAATCGCTACCGATATTATTTCCCGATGTACACTATTTCATTATCCAAAAATTCCGGTCCACAACTGCAAAATTTTGGTCCAGGTATTAAAATATTGGACCACGTTTCTAAAATTATGGACCACGTTATTTAATCTTTGGACCACATATAAAAAACGTTGGACCACGTTCTAAAAATTATGGACCAAGTTTTTTAATCCTTGGACCACGTTATAAAAACTATGTATGACGTTCCTAAAACATAAGTTTACATTTCAAAAGCGTCGGTTCAAAACTTTTGAATACAAACAGTTCGTTTCTAAAAGTGTTTTTTTAATTTCATTACGTAACCTAAGATAACCCTACGAGATACAACATTATTATCCAAAAATGAAAATCGCTACCGATATTATTTACCTATGTACAATCTTTCATTATCCAAAAATACCAGTCCACAATTGCAAAATTTTGGACCAGGTATTAAAATGTTGAACCACGTTTCTAATATTTTGGACCGCGTTACTTAATATTTGGACCAGATATAAAAAACGTTGGACCACTTTTTAAAAACTATGGACCAAGTTTCTAAAACTTTGGACCACGTTATAAAAAATATGGACGACGTTTCTTAATTTTCAGTTTACACTTCACAAACGTCGGTTCAAAAGTAAACAGTAAATTCGAAAAGTATTATTATTTCTTTACATAACATTAGATAACCTAACAAGATCCAACATTATTATCCAAAAATGAAAATCGCTACCGATATTATTTCCCGATGTACACTATTTCATTATCCAAAAAGTCCGGTCCACAACTGCAAAATTTTGGTCCAGGTATTAAAATATTGGACCACGTTTCTAAAATTATGGACCACGTTATTTAATCTTTCGACCACATATAAAAAACGTTGGACCACGTTCTAAAAATTATGGACCAAGTTTTTTAATCCTTGGACCACGTTATAAAAACTATGTATGACGTTCCTAAAACATAAGTTTACATTTCAAAAGCGTCGGTTCAAAACTTTTGAATACAAACAGTTCGTTTCTAAAAGTGTTTTTTTAATTTCATTACGTAACCTAAGATAACCCTACGAGATACAACATTATTATCCAAAAATGAAAATCGCTACCGATATTATTTACCTATGTACAATCTTTCATTATCCAAAAATACCAGTCCACAATTGCAAAATTTTGGACCAGGTATTAAAATGTTGAACCACGTTTCTAATATTTTGGACCGCGTTACTTAATATTTGGACCAGATATAAAAAACGTTGGACCACTTTTTAAAAACTATGGACCAAGTTTCTAAAACTTTGGACCACGTTATAAAAAATATGGACGACGTTTCTTAATTTTCAGTTTACACTTCACAAACGTCGGTTCAAAAGTAAACAGTAAATTCGAAAAGTATTATTATTTCTTTACATAACATTAGATAACCTAACAAGATCCAACATTATTATCCAAAAATGAAAATCGCTACCGATATTATTTCCCGATGTACACTATTTCATTATCCAAAAATTCCGGTCCACAACTGCAAAATTTTGGTCCAGGTATTAAAATATTGGACCACGTTTCTAAAATTATGGACCACGTTATTTAATCTTTGGACCACATATAAAAAACGTTGGACCACGTTCTAAAAATTATGGACCAAGTTTTTTAATCCTTGGACCACGTTATAAAAACTATGTATGACGTTCCTAAAACATAAGTTTACATTTCAAAAGCGTCGGTTCAAAACTTTTGAATACAAACAGTTCGTTTCTAAAAGTGTTTTTTTAATTTCATTACGTAACCTAAGATAACCCTACGAGATACAACATTATTATCCAAAAATGAAAATCGCTACCGATATTATTTACCTATGTACAATCTTTCATTATCCAAAAATACCAGTCCACAATTGCAAAATTTTGGACCAGGTATTAAAATGTTGAACCACGTTTCTAATATTTTGGACCGCGTTACTTAATATTTGGACCAGATATAAAAAACGTTGGACCACTTTTTAAAAACTATGGACCAAGTTTCTAAAACTTTGGACCACGTTATAAAAAATATGGACGACGTTTCTTAATTTTCAGTTTACACTTCACAAACGTCGGTTCAAAAGTAAACAGTAAATTCGAAAAGTATTATTATTTCTTTACATAACATTAGATAACCTAACAAGATCCAACATTATTATCCAAAAATGAAAATCGCTACCGATATTATTTCCCGATGTACACTATTTCATTATCCAAAAAGTCCGGTCCACAACTGCAAAATTTTGGTCCAGGTATTAAAATATTGGACCACGTTTCTAAAATTATGGACCACGTTATTTAATCTTTCGACCACATATAAAAAACGTTGGACCACGTTCTAAAAATTATGGACCAAGTTTTTTAATCCTTGGACCACGTTATAAAAACTATGTATGACGTTCCTAAAACATAAGTTTACATTTCAAAAGCGTCGGTTCAAAACTTTTGAATACAAACAGTTCGTTTCTAAAAGTGTTTTTTTAATTTCATTACGTAACCTAAGATAACCCTACGAGATACAACATTATTATCCAAAAATGAAAATCGCTACCGATATTATTTACCTATGTACAATCTTTCATTATCCAAAAATACCAGTCCACAATTGCAAAATTTTGGACCAGGTATTAAAATGTTGAACCACGTTTCTAATATTTTGGACCGCGTTACTTAATATTTGGACCAGATATAAAAAACGTTGGACCACTTTTTAAAAACTATGGACCAAGTTTCTAAAACTTTGGACCACGTTATAAAAAATATGGACGACGTTTCTTAATTTTCAGTTTACACTTCACAAACGTCGGTTCAAAAGTAAACAGTAAATTCGAAAAGTATTATTATTTCTTTACATAACATTAGATAACCTAACAAGATCCAACATTATTATCCAAAAATGAAAATCGCTACCGATATTATTTCCCGATGTACACTATTTCATTATCCAAAAATTCCGGTCCACAACTGCAAAATTTTGGTCCAGGTATTAAAATATTGGACCACGTTTCTAAAATTATGGACCACGTTATTTAATCTTTCGACCACATATAAAAAACGTTGGACCACGTTCTAAAAATTATGGACCAAGTTTTTTAATCCTTGGACCACGTTATAAAAACTATGTATGACGTTCCTAAAACATAAGTTTACATTTCAAAAGCGTCGGTTCAAAACTTTTGAATACAAACAGTTCGTTTCTAAAAGTGTTTATTTAGTTTCATTACGTAACCTAAGATAACCCTACGAGATACAACATTATTATCCAAAAATGAAAATCTCTACCGATATTATTTACCTATGTACAATCTTTCATTATCCAAAAATTCCAGTCCACAATTGCAAAATTTTGGACCAGGTATTAAAATGTTGAACCACGTTTCTAATATTTTGGACCGCGTTACTTAATATTTGGACCAGATATAAAAAACGTTGGACCACTTTTTAAAAACTATGGACCAAGTTTCTAAAACTTTGGACCACGTTATAAAAAATATGGACGACGTTTCTTAATTTTCAGTTTACACTTCACAAACGTCGGTTCAAAAGTAAACAGTAAATTCGAAAAGTATTATTATTTCTTTACATAACATTAGATAACCTAACAAGATCCAACATTATTATCCAAAAATGAAAATCGCTACCGATATTATTTCCCGATGTACACTATTTCATTATCCAAAAATTCCGGTCCACAACTGCAAAATTTTGGTCCAGGTATTAAAATATTGGACCACGTTTCTAAAATTATGGACCACGTTATTTAATCTTTGGACCACGTATAAAAAACGTTGGACCACGTTCTAAAAATTATGGACCAAGTTTTTTAATCCTTGGACCACGTTATTAAAACTATGTATGACGTTCCTAAAACATAAGTTTACATTTCAAAAGCGTCGGTTCAAAACTTTTGAATACAAACAGTTCGTTTCTAAAAGTGTTTTTTTAATTTCATTACGTAACCTTAGATAACCCTACGATATACAACATTATTATCCAAAAATGAAAATCGCTACCGATATTATTTACCTATGTACAATCTTTCATTATCCAAATATACCAGTCCACAATTGCAAAATTTTGGACCAGGTATTAAAATGTTGAACCACGTTTCTAATATTTTGGACCGCGTTACTTAATATTTGGACCAGATATAAAAAACGTTGGACAACTTTTTAAAAACTATGGACCAAGTTTCTAAAACTTTGGACCACGTTATAAAAAATATGGACGACGTTTCTTAATTTTCAGTTTACACTTCACAAACGTCGGTTCAAAAGTAAACAGTAAATTCGAAAAGTATTATTATTTCTTTACATAACATTAGATAACCTAACAAGATCCAACATTATTATCCAAAAATGAAAATCGCTACCGATATTATTTCCCGATGTACACTATTTCATTATCCAAAAATTCCGGTCCACAACTGCAAAATTTTGGTCCAGGTATTAAAATATTGGACCACGTTTCTAAAATTATGGACCACGTTATTTAATCTTTGGACCACATATAAAAAACGTTGGACCACGTTCTAAAAATTATGGACCAAGTTTTTTAATCCTTGGAACACGTTATAAAAACTATGTATGACGTTCCTAAAACATAAGTTTACATTTCAAAAGCGTCGGTTCAAAACTTTTGAATACAAACAGTTCGTTTCTAAAAGTGTTTATTTAATTTCATTACGTAACCTAAGATAACCCTACGAGATACAACATTATTATCCAAAAATGAAAATCTCTACCGATATTATTTACCTATGTACAATCTTTCATTATCCAAAAATTCCAGTCCACAATTGCAAAATTTTGGACCAGGTATTAAAATGTTGAACCACGTTTCTAATATTTTGGACCGCGTTACTTAATATTTGGACCAGATATAAAAAACGTTGGACCACTTTTTAAAAACTATGGACCAAGTTTCTAAAACTTTGGACCACGTTATAAAAAATATGGACGACGTTTCTAAAACTTCAGTTTACATTTCAAAAACGTCTGTTCAAAAGTAAACAGTTAATTTGAAAAGTAAAATTGTTATTTATTTACATAACATAAGATAACCCAACAACATACAACTTTATTATCAAAAAATGAAAATTGCTACCGATATTAATAGCCGATTTAGACTGTTTCATTATCCAAAAATTCCGGTCCACTAATGCAAAATTTTGGACCAGGTATTAAAATATTGAACAACATTTCTAATATTATGGACCACGTTAGTTAATCTTTGGACCACATATAAAAAACGTTGGACCACTTACTAAAAACTATGGACCAAGTTTCTTAAACTTTGGACCACGTTATAAAAAATATGGACGACGTTTCTAAATTTTCAGTTTACACTTCACAAACGTCGGTTCAAAAGTAAACAGTAAATTCGAAAAGTATTATTATTTCTTTACATAACATTAGATTACCTAACAAGATCCAACATTATTATCCAAAAATGAAAATCGCTACCGATATTATTTCCCGATGTACACTATTTCATTATCCAAAAATTCCGGTCCACAACTGCAAAATTTAGGTCCAGGTATTAAAATATTGGACCACGTTTCTAAAATTATGGACCACGTTATTTAATCTTTGGACCACATATAAAAAACGTTGGACCACGTTCTAAAAATTATGGACCAAGTTTTTTAATCCTTGGACCACGTTATAAAAACTATGTATGACGTTCCTAAAACATAAGTTCACATTTCAATAGCGTCGGTTCAAAACTTTTGAATACAAACAGTTCGTTTCTAAAAGTGTTTATTTAATTTCATTACGTAACCTAAGATAACCCTACGAGATACAACATTATTATCCAAAAATGAAAATCGCTACCGATATTATTTACCTATGTACAATCTTTCATTATCCAAAAATTGCAGTCCACAATTGCAAAATTTCGGACCAGGTATTAAAATGTTGAACCACGTTTCTAATATTTTGGACCGCGTTACTTAATATTTGGACCAGATATAAAAAACGTTGGACCACTTTTTAAAAACTATGGACCAAGTTTCTAAAACTTTGGACCACGTTATAAAAAATATGGACGACGTTTCTTAATTTTCAGTTTACACTTCACAAACGTCGGTTCAAAAGTAAACAGTAAATTCGAAAAGTATTATTATTTCTTTACATAACATTAGATAACCTAACAAGATCCAACATTATTATCCAAAAATGAAAATCGCTACCGATATTATTTCCCGATGTACACTATTTCATTATCCAAAAATTCCGGTCCACAACTGCAAAATTTTGGTCCAGGTATTAAAATATTGGACCACGTTTCTAAAATTATGGACCACGTTATTTAATCTTTGGACCACATATAAAAAACGTTGGACCACGTTCTAAAAATTATGGACCAAGTTTTTTAATCCTTGGACCACGTTATAAAAACTATGTATGACGTTCCTAAAACATAAGTTTACATTTCAAAAGCGTCGGTTCAAAACTTTTGAATACAAACAGTTCGTTTCTAAAAGTGTTTTTTTAATTTCATTACGTAACCTAAGATAACCCTACGAGATACAACATTATTATCCAAAAATGAAAATCGCTACCGATATTATTTACCTATGTACAATCTTTCATTATCCAAAAATACCAGTCCACAATTGCAAAATTTTGGACCAGGTATTAAAATGTTGAACCACGTTTCTAATATTTTGGACCGCGTTACTTAATATTTGGACCAGATATAAAAAACGTTGGACCACTTTTTAAAAACTATGGACCAAGTTTCTAAAACTTTGGACCACGTTATAAAAAATATGGACGACGTTTCTTAATTTTCAGTTTACACTTCACAAACGTCGGTTCAAAAGTAAACAGTAAATTCGAAAAGTATTATTATTTCTTTACATAACATTAGATAACCTAACAAGATCCAACATTATTATCCAAAAATGAAAATCGCTACCGATATTATTTCCCGATGTACACTATTTCATTATCCAAAAATTCCGGTCCACAACTGCAAAATTTTGGTCCAGGTATTAAAATATTGGACCACGTTTCTAAAATTATGGACCACGTTATTTAATCTTTGGACCACATATAAAAAACGTTGGACCACGTTCTAAAAATTATGGACCAAGTTTTTTAATCCTTGGACCACGTTATAAAAACTATGTATGACGTTCCTAAAACATAAGTTTACATTTCAAAAGCGTCGGTTCAAAACTTTTGAATACAAACAGTTCGTTTCTAAAAGTGTTTATTTAGTTTCATTACGTAACCTAAGATAACCCTACGAGATACAACATTATTATCCAAAAATGAAAATCGCTACCGATATTATTTACCTATGTACAATCTTTCATTATCCAAAAATTCCAGTCCACAATTGCAAAATTTTGGACCAGGTATTAAAATGTTGAACCACGTTTCTAATATTTTGAACCGCGTTACTTAATATTTGGACCAGATATAAAAAACGTTGGACCACTTTTTAAAAACTATGGACCAAGTTTCTAAAACTTTGGACCACGTTATAAAAAATATGGACGACGTTTCTAAAACTTCAGTTTACATTTCAAAAACGTCGGTTCAAAAGTAAACAGTTAATTTGAAAAGTAAAATTGTTATTTATTTACATAACATAAGGTAACCCAACAACATACAACTTTATTATCAAAAAATGAAAATTGCTACCGATATTAATAGCCGATTTAGACTGTTTCATTATCCAAAAATTCCGGTCCACAAATGCAAAATTTTGGACCAGGTATTAAAATATTGAACAACATTTCTAATATTATGGACCACGTTAGTTAATCTTTGGACCACATATCAAAAACGTTGGACCACTTACTAAAAACTATGGACCAAGTTTCTTAAACTTTGGACCACGTTATAAAAAATATGGACGACGTTTCTAAATTTTCAGTTTACACTTCACAAACGTCGGTTCAAAAGTAAACAGTAAATTCGAAAAGTATTATTATTTCTTTACATAACATTAGATAACCTAACAAGATCCAACATTATTATCCAAAAATGAAAATCGCTACCGATATTATTTCCCGATGTACACTATTTCATTATCCAAAAATTCCGGTCCACAACTGCAAAATTTTGGTCCAGGTATTAAAATATTGGACCACGTTTCTAAAATTATGGACCACGTTATTTAATCTTTGGACCACATATAAAAAACGTTGGACCACGTTCTAAAAATTATGGACCAAGTTTTTTAATCCTTGGACCACGCTATAAAAACTATGTATGACGTTCCTAAAACATAAGTTTACATTTCAAAAGCGTCGGTTCAAAACTTTTGAATACAAACAGTTCGTTTCTAAAAGTGTTTTTTTAATTTCATTACGTAACCTAAGATAACCCTACGAGATACAACATTATTATCCAAAAATGAAAATCGCTACCGATATTATTTACCTATGTACAATCTTTCATTATCCAAAAATTCCAGTCCACAATTGCACAATTTTGGACCAGGTATTAAAATGTTGAACCACGTTTCTAATATTTTGGACCGCGTTACTTAATATTTGGACCAGATATAAAAAACGTTGGACCACTTTTTAAAAACTATGGACCAAGTTTCTAAAACTTTGGACCACGTTATAAAAAATATGGACGACGTTTCTAAAACTTCAGTTTACATTTCAAAAACGTCGGTTCAAAAGTAAACAGTTAATTTGAAAAGTAAAATTGTTATTTCTTTACATAACATAAGATAACCCAACAACATACAACTTTATTATCAAAAAATGAAAATTGCTACCGATATTAATAGCCGATTTAGACTGTTTCATTATCCAAAAATTCCGGTCCACAAATGCAAAATTTTGGACCAGGTATTAAAATATTGAACAACATTTCTAATATTATGGACCACGTTAGTTAATCTTTGGACCACATATCAAAAACGTTGGACCACTTACTAAAAACTATGGACCAAGTTTCTTAAACTTTGGACCACGTTATAAAAAATATGGACGACGTTTCTAAATTTTCAGTTTACACTTCACAAACGTCGGTTCAAAAGTAAACAGTAAATTCGAAAAGTATTATTATTTCTTTACATAACATTAGATAACCTAACAAGATCCAACATTATTATCCAAAAATGAAAATCGCTACCGATATTATTTCCCGATGTACACTATTTCATTATCCAAAAATTCCGGTCCACAACTGCAAAATTTTGGTCCAGGTATTAAAATATTGGACCACGTTTCTAAAATTATGGACCACGTTATTTAATCTTTGGACCACATATAAAAAACGTTGGACCACGTTCTAAAAATTATGGACCAAGTTTTTTAATCCTTGGACCACGCTATAAAAACTATGTATGACGTTCCTAAAACATAAGTTTACATTTCAAAAGCGTCGGTTCAAAACTTTTGAATACAAACAGTTCGTTTCTAAAAGTGTTTTTTTAATTTCATTACGTAACCTAAGATAACCCTACGAGATACAACATTATTATCCAAAAATGAAAATCGCTACCGATATTATTTACCTATGTACAATCTTTCATTATCCAAAAATACCAGTCCACAATTGCAAAATTTTGGACCAGGTATTAAAATGTTGAACCACGTTTCTAATATTTTGGACCGCGTTACTTAATATTTGGACCAGATATAAAAAACGTTGGACCACTTTTTAAAAACTATGGACCAAGTTTCTAAAACTTTGGACCACGTTATAAAAAATATGGACGACGTTTCTTAATTTTCAGTTTACACTTCACAAACGTCGGTTCAAAAGTAAACAGTAAATTCGAAAAGTATTATTATTTCTTTACATAACATTAGATAACCTAACAAGATCCAACATTATTATCCAAAAATGAAAATCGCTACCGATATTATTTCCCGATGTACACTATTTCATTATCCAAAAATTCCGGTCCACAACTGCAAAATTTTGGTCCAGGTATTAAAATATTGGACCACGTTTCTAAAATTATGGACCACGTTATTTAATCTTTGGACCACATATAAAAAACGTTGGACCTCGTTCTAAAAATTATGGACCAAGTTTTTTAATCCTTGGAACACGTTATAAAAACTATGTATGACGTTCCTAAAACATAAGTTTACATTTCAAAAGCGTCGGTTCAAAACTTTTGAATACAAACAGTTCGTTTCTAAAAGTGTTTATTTAATTTCATTACGTAACCTAAGATAACCCTACGAGATACAACATTATTATCCAAAAATGAAAATCGCTACCGATATTATTTACCTATGTACAATCTTTCATTATCCAAAAATTCCAGTCCACAATTGCAAAATTTTGGACCAGGTATTAAAATGTTGAACCACGTTTCTAATATTTTGGACCGCGTTACTTAATATTTGGACCAGATATAAAAAACGTTGGACCACTTTTTAAAAACTATGGACCAAGTTTCTAAAACTTTGGACCACGTTATAAAAAATATGGACGACGTTTCTAAAACTTCAGTTTACATTTCAAAAACGTCGGTTCAAAAGTAAACAGTTAATTTGAAAAGTAAAATTGTTATTTATTTACATAACATAAGATAACCCAACAACATACAACTTTATTATCAAAAAATGAAAATTGCTACCGATATTAATAGCCGATTTAGACTGTTTAATTATCCAAAAATTCCGGTCTACAAATGCAAAATTTTGGTCCAGGTATTAAAATATTGGACCACGTTTCTAAAATTATGGACCACGTTATTTAATCTTTGGACCACATATAAAAAACGTTGGACCACGTTCTAAAAATTATGGACCAAGTTTTTTAAGCCTTGGAACACGTTATAAAAAATATGGACGACGTTTTTTAATTTTCAGTTTACACTTCACAAACGTCGGTTCAAAAGTAAACAGTAAATTCGAAAAGTATTATTATTTCTTTACATAACATTAGATAACCTAACAAGATCCAACATTATTATCCAAAAATGAAAATCGCTACCGATATTATTTCCCGATGTACACTATTTCATTATCCAAAAATTCCGGTCCACAACTGCAAAATTTTGGTCCAGGTATTAAAATATTGGACCACGTTTCTAAAATTATGGACCACGTTATTTAATCTTTGGACCACATATAAAAAACGTTGGACCTCGTTCTAAAAATTATGGACCAAGTTTTTTAATCCTTGGAACACGTTATAAAAACTATGTATGACGTTCCTAAAACATAAGTTTACATTTCAAAAGCGTCGGTTCAAAACTTTTGAATACAAACAGTTCGTTTCTAAAAGTGTTTTTTTAATTTCATTACGTAACCTAAGATAACCCTACGAGATACAAAATTATTATCCAAAAATGAAAATCGCTACCGATATTATTTACCTATGTACAATCTTTCATTATCCAAAAATACCAGTCCACAATTGCAAAATTTTGGACCAGGTATTAAAATGTTGAACCACGTTTCTAATATTTTGGACCGCGTTACTTAATATTTGGACCAGATATAAAAAACGTTGGACCACTTTTTAAAAACTATGGACCAAGTTTCTAAAACTTTGGACCACGTTATAAAAAATATGGACGACGTTTCTTAATTTTCAGTTTACACTTTACAAACGTCGGTTCAAAAGTAAACAGTAAATTCGAAAAGTATTATTATTTCTTTACATAACATTAGATAACCTAACAAGATCCAACATTATTATCCAAAAATGAAAATCGCTACCGATATAATTTCCCGATGTACACTATTTCATTATCCAAAAATTCCGGTCCACAACTGCAAAATTTTGGTCCAGGTATTAAAATATTGGACCGCGTTTCTAAAATTATGGACCACGTTATTTAATCTTTCGACCACATATAAAAAACGTTGGACCACTTACTAAAAACTATGTACCAAGTTTTTTAAACTTTGGACCACGTTATAAAAAATATGGACGACGTTTCTAAATTTTCAGTTTACACTTCACAAACGTAGGTTCAAAAGTAAACAGTAAATTCGAAAAGTATTATTATTTCTTTACATAACATTAGATAACCTAACAAGATCCAACATTATTATCCAAAAATGAAAATCGCTACCGATATTATTTCCCGATGTACACTATTTCATTATCCAAAAATTCCGGTCCACAACTGCAAAATTTTGGTCCAGGTATTAAAATATTGGACCACGTTTCTAAAATTATGGACCACGTTATTTAATCTTTGGACCACATATCAAAAACGTTGGACCACGTTCTAAAAATTATGGACCAAGTTTTTTAATCCTTGGACCACGTTATAAAAACTATGTATGACGTTCCTAAAACATAAGTTTACATTTCAAAAGCGTCGGTTGAAAACTTTTGAATACAAACAGTTCGTTTCTAAAAGTGTTTATTTAATTTCATTACGTAACCTAAGATAACCCTACGAGATACAACATTATTATCCAAAAATGAAAATCGCTACCGATATTATTTACCTATGTACAATCTTTCATTATCCAAAAATTCCAGTCCACATTTGCAAAATTTTGGACCAGGTATTAAAATGTTGAACCACGTTTCTAATATTTTGGACCGCGTTACTTAATATTTGGACCAGATATAAAAAACGTTGGACCACTTTTTAAAAACTATGGACCAAGTTTCTAAAACTTTGGACCACGTTATAAAAAATATGGACGACGTTTCTAAAACTTCAGTTTACATTTCAAAAACGTCGGTTCAAAAGTAAACAGTTAATTTGAAAAGTAAAATTGTTATTTCTTTACATAACATAAGATAACCCAACAACATACAACTTTATTATCAAAAAATGTAAATTGCTACCGATATTAATAGCCGATTTAGACTGTTTCTTTATCCAAAAATTCCGGTCCACAAATGCAAAATTTTGGACCAGGTATTAAAATATTGAACAACATTTCTAATATTATGGACCACGTTAGTTAATCTTTGGACCACATATAAAAAACGTTGGACGACTTACTAAAAACTATGGACCAAGTTTCTTAAACTTTGGACCACGTTATAAAAAATATGGACGACGTTTCTAAATTTTCAGTTTACACTTCACAAACGTCGGTTCAAAAGTAAACAGTAAATTCGAAAAGTATGATTATTTCTTTACATAACATTAGATAACCGAACAAGATCCAACATTATTATCCAAAAATGAAAATCGCTACCGATATTATTTCCCGATGTACACTATTTCATTATCCAAAAATTCCGGTCCACAACTGCAAAATTTTGGTCCAGGTATTAAAATATAGGACCACGTTTCTAAAATTATGGACCACGTTATTTAATCTTTGGACCACATATAAAAAACGTTGGACCACGTTCTAAAAATTATGGACCAAGTTTTTTAATCCTTGGACCACGTTATAAAAACTATGTATGACGTTCCTAAAACATAAGTTTACATTTCAAAAGCGTCGGTTCAAAACTTTTGAATACAAACAGTTCGTTTCTAAAAGTGTTTTTTTAATTTCATTACGTAACCTAAAATAACCCTACGAGATACAACATTTTTATCCAAAAATTAAAATTGCTACCGATATTATTTACCTATGTACAATCTTTCATTATCCAAAAATTCCAGTCCACAATTGCAAAATTTTGGACCAGGTATTAAAATGTTGTACCACGTTTCTAATATTTTGGACCGCGTTACTTAATATTTGGACCAGATATAAAAAACGTTGGACCACTTTTTAAAAACTATGGACCAAGTTTCTAAAACTTTGGACCACGTTATAAAAAATATGGACGACGTTTCTAAAACTTCAGTTTACATTTCAAAAACGTCGGTTCAAAAGTAAACAGTTAATTTGAAAAGTATAATTGTTATTTCTTTACATAACATAAGATAACCCAACAACATACAACTTTATTATCAAAAAATGTAAATTGCTACCGATATTAATAGCCGATTTAGACTGTTTCATTATCCAAAAATTCCGGTCCACAAATGCAAAATTTTGGACCAGGTATAAAAATATTGAACAACATTTCTAATATTATGGACCACGTTAGTTAATCTTTGGACCACATATAAAAAACGTTGGACCACTTACTAAAAACTATGGACCAAGTTTCTTAAACTTTGGACCACGTTATAAAAAATATGGACGACGTTTCTAAATTTTCAGTTTACACTTCACAAACGTCGGTTCAAAAGTAAACAGTAAATTCGAAAAGTATTATTATTTCTTTACATAACATTAGATAACCTAACAAGATCCAACATTATTATCCAAAAATGAAAATCGCTACCGATATTATTTCCCGATGTACACTTTTTCATTATCCAAATATTCCGGTCCACAACTGCAAAATTTTGGTCCAGGTATTAAAATATTGGACCACGTTTCTAAAATTATGGACCACGTTATTTAATCTTTGGACCACATATAAAAAACGTTGGACCACGTTCTAAAAATTATGGACCAAGTTTTTTAATCCTTGGACCACGTTATAAAAACTATGTATGACGTTTCTAAATTTTCAGTTTACACTTCACAAACGTCGGTTCAAAAGTAAACAGTAAATTTGAAAAGTATTATTATTTCTTTACATAACATTAGATAACCTAACAAGATCCAACATTATTATCCAAAAATGAAAATGGCTACAGATATTATTTCCCGATGTACACTATTTCATTATCCAAAAATTCCGGTCCACAAATGCAAAATTTTCGACCAGGTATTAAAATATTGAACAACATTTCTAATATTATGGACCACGTTAGTTAATCTTTGGACCACATATAAAAAACGTTGGACCACTTACTAAAAATTATGGACCAAGTTTCTTAAAATTTGGACCACGTTATAAAAAATATGGACGACGTGTCTAAATTTTCAGTTTACACTTCACAAACGTCGGTTCAAAAGTAAACAGTAAATTCGAAAAGTATAAATATTTCTTTACATAGCATTAGATAACCTAACAAGATCCAACATTATTATCCAAAAATGAAAATCGCTACCGATATTAATAGCCGATGTAGACTGTTTTATTATCCAAAAATTCCGGTCCACAAATGCAAAATTTTGGACCAGGTATTAAAATATTGAACAACATTTCTAATATTATGGACCACGTTAGTTAATCTTTGGACCACATATAAAAAACGTTGGACCACTTTTTAAAAACTATGGACCAAGTTTCTAAAACTTTGGACCACGTTATAAAAAATATGGACGACGTTTCTACAACTTCAGTTTACACTTCAAAAACGTCGGTTCAAAAGTAAACAGTTAATTTGAAAAGTATAATTGTTATTTCTTTACATAACATAAGATAACCCAACAACATACAACTTTATTATCAAAAAATGAAAATTGCTACCGATATTAATTGCCGATGTAGACTGTTTCATTATCCAAAAATTCCGGTCCACAAATGCAAAATTTTCCACCAAGTATTAAAATATTGAACAACATTTCTAATATTATGGACCACGTTAGTTATTCTTTGGACCAGATATAAAAACGTTGGACCACTTACTAAAAACTATGGACCAAGTTTCTTAAACTTTGGACCACGTTATAAAAAATATGGACGACGTTTCTAAATTTTCAGTTTACACTTCACAAACGTCGGTTCAAAAGTAAACAGTAAATTCGAAAAGTATTATTATTTCTTTACATAACATTAGATAACCTAGCAAGATCCAACATTATTATCCAAAAATGAAAATCGCTACCGATATTATTTCCCGATGTACACTATTTCATTATCCAAAAATTCCGGTCCACAACTTCAAAATTTTGGTCCAGGTATTAAAATATTGGACCACGTTTCTAAAATTATGGACCACGTTATTTAATCTTTGGACCACATATAAAAAACGTTGGACCACGTTCTAAAAATTATGGACCAAGTTTTTTAATCCTTGGACCACGTTATAAAAACTATGTATGACGTTCCTAAAACATAAGTTTACATTTCAAAAGCGTCGGTTCAAAACTTTTGAATACAAACAGTTCGTTTCTAAAAGTGTTTTTTTAATTTCATTACGTAACCTAAGATAACCCTACGAGATACAACATTATTTTCCAAAAATGAAAATCGCTACCGATATTATTTACCTATGTACAATATTTCATTATCCAAAAATTCCAGTCCACAACTGCAAAATTTTGGACCAGGTATTAAAATGTTGAACCACGTTTCTAATATTTTGGACCGCGTTACTTAATATTTGGACCAGATATAAAAAACGTTGGACCACTTTTTAAAAACTATGGACCAAGTTTCTAAAACTTTGGACCACGTTATAAAAAATATGGACGACGTTTCTAAAACTTCAGTTTACAATTCAAAAACGTCGGTTCAAAAGTAAACAGTTAATTTGAAAAGTATAATTGTTATTTATTTACATAACATAAGATAACCCAACAACATACAACTTTATTATCAAAAAATGAAAATTGCTACCGATATTAATAGCCGATGTAGACTATTTCATTATCCAAAAATTCCGGTCCACAAATGCAAAATTTTCGACCAGGTATTAAAATATTGAACAACATTTCTAATATTATGGACCACGTTAGTTAATCTTTGGACCACATATAAAAAACGTTGGACCACTTACTAAAAATTATGGACCAAGTTTCTTAAAATTTGGACCACGTTATAAAAAATATGGACGACGTTTCTAAATTTTCAGTTTACACTTCACAAACGTCGGTTCAAAAGTAAACAGTAAATTCGAAAAGTATAAATATTTCTTTACATAACATTAGATAACCTAACAAGATCCAACATTATTATCCAAAAATGAAAATCGCTAGCGATATTAATAGCCGATGTAGACTGTTTTATTATCCAAAAATTCCGGTCCACAAATGCAAAATTTTGGACCAGGTATTAAAATATTGAACAACATTTCTAATATTATGGACCACGTTAGTTAATCTTTGGACCACATATAAAAAACATTGGACCACTTACTAAAAACTATGGACCAAGTTTCTTAAACTTTGGACCACGTTATAAAAAATATGGACGACGTTTCTAAATTTTCAGTTTACACTTCACAAACGTCGGTTCAAAAGTAAACAGTAAATTTGAAAAGTATTATTATTTCTTTACATAACATTAGATAACCTAACAAGATCCAAAATTATTATCCAAAAATGAAAATGGCTACAGATATTATTTCCCGATGTACACTATTTCATTATCCAAAAATTCCGGTCCACAAATGCAAAATTTTCGACCAGGTATTAAAATATTGAACAACATTTCTAATATTATGGACCACGTTAGTTAATCTTTGGACCACATATAAAAAACGTTGGACCACTTACTAAAAATTATGGACCAAGTTTCTTAAAATTTGGACCACGTTATAAAAAATATGGACGACGTGTCTAAATTTTCAGTTTACACTTCACAAACGTCGGTTCAAAAGTAAACAGTAAATTCGAAAAGTATAAATATTTCTTTACATAGCATTAGATAACCTAACAAGATCCAACATTATTATCCAAAAATGAAAATCGCTACCGATATTAATAGCCGATGTAGACTGTTTTATTATCCAAAAATTCCGGTCCACAAATGCAAAATTTTGGACCAGGTATTAAAATATTGAACAACATTTCTAATATTATGGACCACGTTAGTTAATCTTTGGACCACATATAAAAAACGTTGGACCACTTACTAAAAACTATGGACCAAGTTTCTTAAACTTTGGACCACGTTATAAAAAATATGGACGACGTTTCTAAATTTTCAGTTTACACTTCACAAACGTCGGTTCAAAAGTAAACAGTAAATTTGAAAAGTATTATTATTTCTTTACATAACATTAGATAACCTAACAAGATCCAACATTATAATCAAAAAATGAAAATGGCTACCGATATTATTTCCCGATGTACACTATTTCATTATCCAAATATTCCGGTCCACAAATGCAAAATTTTTGACCAGGTATTAAAATATTGAACAACATTTCTAATATTATGGACCACGTTAGTTAATATTTGGACCAGATATAAAAAACGTTGGACCACTTACTAAAAACTATGGACCAAGTTTCTCAAACTTTAGACCACGTTATAAAAAATATGGACGATGTTTCTAAATTTTCAGTTTACACTTCACAAACGTCGGTTCAAAAGTTAACAGTAAATTCGAAAAGTATTATTATATCTTTACATAACCAACCTAACAAGATCCAACATTATTATTCAAAAATGAAAATCGCTACCGATATTATTTCCCGATGTACACTATTTCATTATCCAAAAATTCCGGTCCACAACTGCAAAATTTTGGTCCAGGTATTAAAATATTGGACCACGTTTCTAAAATTATGGACCACGTTATTTAATCTTTGGACCACATATAAAAAACGTTGGACCACGTTCTAAAAATTATGGACCAAGTTTTTTAATCCTTGGACCACGTTATAAAAACTATGTATGACGTTCCTAAAACATAAGTTTACATTTCAAAAGCGTCGGTTCAAAACTTTTGAATACAAACATTTCGTTTCTAAAAGTGTTTTTATAATTTCATTACGTAACCTAAGATAACCCTACGAGATACAACATTATTATTCAAAAATGAAAATCGCTTCCGATATTATTTACCTATGTACAATCTTTCATTATACAAAAATTCCAGTCCACAACTGCAAAATTTTGGACCAGGTCCAAAATGTTAAACCACGTTTTTAACATTTTGGACCGCGTTACTTAATATTTGGACCACATATTAAAAACGTTCGACCACGTTCTAAAAATTAATCCTAAAACATTAGTTTACATTTCAAGAACGTCGGTTCAAAACTTTTGAAAACAAACAGTTCGTTTACAATTAATTTTCATTATTTTTTCAAATAACTTAAAATAACCCAACGTTATCCAACTTTATTTTATAAAACCAATATCACAATCCATATTAATTGTATACACAAGAGTGTATCATTATAAAACATCCTCAGTCCTTTACTGCAAAATTTTGGACCACGTATTAAAAACATTGGACCACGCTTTTAGAATTATGGTCCACGATTCTAAAATTTTGAACCATATATTAAAAACTTTGGACGACGTTCATAAAACTATGGATCAAGTTAGTAAAACTTTGGACTACCTTATTAAAATTATGTAAAATTAACAGTTGATTTTAAAAAGTATTTTAATTATTTCTTTACATAACTTAAAATAACCCAATGTTATCCAATTTTATTTTTAAAAATCAATATCGCAAACCATATTTATATAAATGCACACTGTATCATTATCTAAAAACCCCGGTCCTTTACTGAAAATTTTTGTACCAGGTATTAAAAACTTCGGACCATACACGAAAAACTATGGACCACGTTTCTAAAATTACGGACAACTTTTCTCAAATTTTGGATCGCATTTTAATAACTTTGAACCGCGTTCAAAAAGTATGGTATCAAAAACAATGGACCGCGTACGAAAAACTATGGACCACGTTTCTAAAACTTAGGTCCGCGTATTAAAAACTTAGGACCACGTTCCAAGAACTATGGACCGAGTTTCTAAAACTTTAAACCGCGTTATAAAAACTGTGTAACACGTTTCTAAAACTTTGGGTTCACATCACAAAATTTGCGGTCGAAAGATGAAACATGTCATTTTTAAATGTTTTTTATTATTTCTTCACTTAGTCTAAGGGTAACCCCATTGAACTGTCAATTTTTGGACTACGTTTTACAAACTTTAGACCGCGTTCTTAAAACATCGGACTATGTTTCAAAATCTTTGGTTTGTTTTTCAAGATCGAGAACTTTTCTCCGAGACGTGCAGACATGTTCACGCAAAAAATGCTCACGGCAAACAAACTGCAGGCGGGCATCTCGGAGTGAAGAAAGAGGATTCCGTTTTTTGGTATATTGAAAAAAATTGAAAACGAACGGTTTTATGATAATAGATATTATCGTTAAGTAAGGAAAGGGAGGCTTAAATATTACTTTGTCATGATGCCGCTACTGGCTCATAGATGTCCTTGCCCATAATCGGTAACACAACCATTCAAATTAAAATAAGAATTCTTATTAGACATGACGCGACTACTGGCTCATAGATACCCCTGCACGTTAACGGACACACTGCCATCTACGTTCTACTCATACTCATAAATCATGACGAAGATACTGACTCTTAGGTGTTTTATTATTATTCTTTAGCTGCGGACGAACATTATTTAACTGTGGTCCACCACTTTTAAAGTATGGTCCAGCACTTATTAACTGTGGTCCAGCACTATTAAACTGTGGTCCAGCACGTTTAAGCCATGGTCCAGCACTTTTAAACTGTGGTCCAGCACTTTTAACTGTGGTTCAGCACTTCTAAACTGTGGTCCAGAACATTTAAACTGTGGTCCAGTACTTTTAACTGTGGTCCAGCACTATTAAATTGTGGTCCAGAACTCTTAAACCGTAATTCAGATCAATTAAACTGTGGTCCTGCATTCTTAAACAGTGGTCCAGTACTTTTAATATGTGGTCCAGCACCTGTAAACTGTGGTCCAGCACTTTTAAACTGTGGTCCTGTACTTTTAATCCATGGTCCAGCACTTTTAAACTGTGGTCCAGCATTCATAAACACTGGTCCAGTACTTTTAATATGTGGTCCAGCACTAATAACTGCGTTCTAGTGTTTTTACTCTGTGGTCCAGAACTTTTAAACTGTGGTCCAGCACTCTTAAACAATGGTACAGTACTTTTAATATGTGTTCCAGCACTTTTAAACTGTGGTCCAACACTTTTAAACCGTGGCCAACACTTTAAAACTGTAGTCCAGTACTCTTAAATCGTGGTCCAACACTATTCAATTGTAGTCCAGCACTCTTAAACAGTGGTCCCGTACTTTTAATGTGTGGTCCAGCATTTTTAAACTGTGGTCCAGCACTCTTAAACAGTGGTCCAGAACTTTCAATATGTGGTACACCACTTTTAAACTGTGATCCAGCACTCTCAAACAGTGTTCCAGCACATTTAAACCTTTCTCCAGCACTTAAAAACTGTAGTCCAGCACTATTATACTGTGGTCTAACGCTCTTAAGCCGTGGTCCTGCACTTTTCATATATGGTCTATCACTTTTAAACTGTGGTCCAGCACTCTTAAACAGTGACCCTGTACTTTTAATTTGTTTCAGCACTTTTAAACTGTGGTCCAACACTTTTAAATCGTGGTCCAGCGCTTTAAAATTTTGGTCCAGCACTATTATATTGTGGTCCAGCACCCTTAAAACGTGGTCCAGCAATTTTAAACTGTAGTCCAGCACTCTTAAACAGGGGTCTAGCACTTTTAAACTGTGCTCCTGCACTCTTAAACAGCGGTACAGTACTTTGTTGTAAATGTGTGGTTCAGCACTTTTAAACTGTGGTCCAGCACCTTTAAACTGTTTTCCATCATTTTTAAACTGTGGTTCAACACTTTAAAACCGTGGTCCGGCACTTTTAAGCCATGGTCCAGCACTTTTAAATTGTGGTCTAGAACTTTTAAATCGTGGTCCAGCACTGCTATCCACGTTCTAATATAGATTGTCATGCGTCATGACGCGGCTACTTGCTCATAGATACCCTAGCCCGTTAACGGCAACACTGCCATCCACGTTCTGATATAAATACTCACGAGTCATGAAGCCGCTACTGGCTCATAGATACGTCTGCCCGTTAGCGGCAATGCTTCCATCCACGTTCTAATATAAATACTCAAGCGTTATGACGCCGCAACTGGCTCACAGATATCCTTGCCCGTTAACGGCAACACTGCCATCCACGTTCTAATATAAATATTCATGAGTCGTGACGCCGCTACTGCTTAATAGATACGCTTGCCCGTTAGCGGCAATACTTCCATCCACGTTCTAATATAAATACTCAAGCGTTATGACGCCGCTACTGGCTCACAGATATCCTCGCCCGTTAACGGCAACACTGCCATCCACGTTCTAATATAAATTCTCATAAGTCATGACGCCGCTACTGGCTCGTAGATATCCTTGCCTGTTAACGGCAACTCTGCCATCCACGTTCTAATATAAATACTCATTAGCGATCCAGCACTTTTAAACTATGGTCCAGCGCATTTAAACCATTGTCCAGCACTATTAAACTGTGGTCCAGTACATTTAAACTGTGGTCCAGTACCTTTGAACTGTAGTGCAGCATATTTTAACTGTAGTTCAGCACTTTTTAACAGTCGTCCAGCACTTTTCTACTGTGGTCCAGTACATATAAACTATGGTAAAGCACTTTTAAACCGTGGTCCAGCACCTTTAAATCGTGGTCCAGAATTGTTAAACTGTGGTCCAAAACGTTTAAACTAAAGTTCAGTACTTTTAAACAGTAGTTCAGTACTTTTCAACTCTGGTCCAGTACTTATAAACTATGGTCCAGCGCTTTTAAACCGTGGTCCAGCGATTTTAAACCGTGGTCCAGCACTTTTAAACTATGGTCCAGCGTTTTTAAACTGTACTCCAGCACTGTTAAACTGTGGTCCAGTACTTTTAAACTGTGGTCCAGCATTTTTCAACTGTGGCCCAGAACTTCTGAACTATGGTCCAGCACGTTTAAACTGTAGTTCAGTACTCTTAAACTGTAGTCCAGCACTATTCAACTGTGGTCCAGCACTGCCATCCACGTTCTGATATAAATACTCATGAGTCATGACGCCGCTACTGGCTCATAGATACGCTTGCCCGTTAGCGGCAATACTTCCATCGACGTTCTTATACAAATACTCATGCGTCATGAAGCCGCTACTGGCTCACAGATATCCTTGCCCGTTAACAGCAACACTGTCATCCACGTTCTATTATAAATATTCATGAGTCATGACGCCGCTACTGGCTCATAGATACGCTAGCCTGTTAAGGCTAATACTTCCATCCACGTTTTAATATAATTACTCATGTATCATGACGCCGCTACTGGCTCACAGATATCCTTGCCCGTTAACGGCAATACTGCCATACACGTTCTATTATAAATACTCATGAGTCATGACGCCGCTACTGGCTCATAGGTACCCTTGCCCGTTAACGGCAACACTGCCATCCACGTTCTAATATAAATACTCATGAGTCATGACGCCGCAACTGGCTCATAGATACGCTTGCCCGTTAGCGGCAACACTGCCATCCACGTTCTAATATAAATTCTCATAAGTCATAACGCCGCTACTGGCTCATAGATATCCTTGCCTGTTAACGGCAACACTGCCATCCACGTTCTAATATAAATACTCATTAGCGATCCAGCACTTTTAAACTATGGTCCAGCGCATTTAAACCGTGTTCCAGCACTATTACACTGTGGTCCAGTACTTTTAAACTGTGGTCCAGTACCTTTGAACTGTAGTGCAGCATATTTTAACTGTAGTTCAGCACTTTTTAACAGTCGTCCAGCACTTTTCTACTGTGGTCCAGTACATATAAATTATGGTTCAGCACTTTTAAACCATGGTCCAGCACCTTTAAATCGTGGTCCAGAATTGTTAAACTATGGTCCAGCACGTTTAAACTGTAGTTCAGTACTTTTAAACTGTAGTTGAGTACTTTTCAACTCTGGTCCAGTACTTATAAACTATGCTCCAGCACTTTTAAACCGTGGTCCAGCGATTTTAAACCGTGGTCCAGCACTTTTAAACTATGGTCCAGCGTTTTTAAACTGTGCTCCAGCACTTTTAAACTGTGGTCCAGTACTTTTAAACTGTGGTCCAGCATTTTTTAACTGTGGTCCAAAACTTTTGAACTGTGGTCCAGCACGTTTAAAGTGTAGTTCAGTACTCTTAAACAGTAAACTAGTCCAGCACTATTCAACTGTGGTCCAGCACTGCCATCCACGTTCTGATATAAATACTCACGAGTCATGACGCCGCTACTAGCTCATAGATACGCTTGCCCGTTAGCGGCAACACTGCCATCCACGTTCTAATATAATTTCTCATAAGTCATGACGCCGCTACTGCTCATAGATATCCTTGCCTGTTAACGGCAACACTGCCATCCACGTTCTAATATAAATACTCATTAGCGATCCAGCACTTTTAAACTATGGTCCAGCGCATTTAAACCGTTGTCCAGCACTATTAAACTGTGGTCCAGTACCTTTGAACTGTAATCAAGCATATTTTAACTGTGGTTCAGCATTATTTAACAGTCGTCCAGCACTTTTCAACTGTGGTCCAGTACATATAAACTATGGTTCAGCACTTATAAACCGTGGTCCAGCACCTTTAAATCGTGGTCCAGAATTGTTAAACTTTGGTCCAGCACATTTAAACTCTAGTTCAGTACTTTTAAACTGTGGTCCAGTACCTTTGAATTGTAGTCCAGCATATTTAAACTGTAGTTCAGCACTTTTTAACAGTCGTCCAGAACTTTTCTACTGTGGTCCAGTACATATAAACTTTGGTTCAGCACTTTTAAACCGTGGTCCAGCACCTTTAAATCGTGGTCCAGAATTGTTAAACTTTGGTCCAGCACATTTAAACTCTAGTTCAGTACTTTTAAACTGTGGTCCAGTACCTTTGAATTGTAGTCCAGCATATTTAAACTGTAGTTCAGCACTTTTTAACAGTCGTCCAGAACTTTTCTACTGTGGTCCAGTACATATAAACTATGGTAAAGCACTTTTAAACCGTGGTCCAGCACCTTTAAATCGTGGTCCAGAATTGTTAAACTGTGGTCCAGCACGTTTAAACTGTAGTTCAGTACTTTTAAACTGTAGTTCAGTACTTTTCAACTCTGGTCCAGTACTTATAAACTATGGTCCAGCGCTTTTAAACCGTGGTCCAGCGAATTTAAACCGTGGTCCAGCACTTTTAAACTATGGTCCAGCGTTTTTAAACTGTGCTCCAGCACTTTTAAACTGTGGTCCAGTACTTTTAAACTTTGATCCAGCATTGTTTAACTGTGGTCCAGAACTTTTGAACTGTGGTCCAGCACGTTTAAACTATAGTTCAGTACTCTTAAACTGTAGTCCAGCACTATTCAACTGTGGTCCAGCACTGCCATCCACGTTCTGATATAAATACTCATTAGTCATGACGCTGCTACTGGCTCATAGATACGCTTGCCCGTTAGCGCCAATACTTCCATCCACGTTCTAATATAATTACTCATGCATCATGACGCCGCTACTGGCTCACAGATATCCTTGCCCGTTAACGGCAATACTGCCATCCACGTTCTAATATAAATACTCATGAGTCATGACGCCGTTACTGGCTCATAGATAACCTTGCCCGTTAACGGCAACACTGCCATCCACGTTCTAATATAAATTCTCATAAGTCATGACGCCGCTACTGGCTCATAGATATCCTTGCCTGTTAACGGCAACACTGCCATCCACGTTCTAATATAAATACTCATTAGCGATCCAGCACTTTTAAACTATGGTCCAGCGCATTTAAACCGTGTTCCAGCACTATTACACTGTGGTCCAGTACTTTAAAACTGTGGTCCAGTACCTTTGAACTGTAGTGCAGCATATTTTAACTGTAGTTCAGCACTTTTTAACAGTCGTCCAGCACTTTTCTACTGTGGTCCAGTACATATAAATTATGGTTCAGCACTTTTAAACCATGGTCCAGCACCTTTAAATCGTGGTCCAGAATTGTTAAACTGTGGTCCAGCACGTTTAAACTGTAGTTCAGTACTTTTAAACTGTAGTTGAGTACTTTTCAACTCTGGTCCAGTACTTAAAAACTATGCTCCAGCACTTTTAAACCGTGGTCCAGCGATTTTAAACCGTGGTCCAGCACTTTTAAACCGTGGTCCAGCGATTTTAAACCGTGGTCCAGCACTTTTAAACTATGGTCCAGCGTTTTTAAACTGTGCTCCAGCACTTTTAAACTGTGGTCCAGTACTTTTAAACTGTGGTCCAGCATTTTTTAACTGTGGTCCAAAACTTTTGAACTGTGGTCCAGCACGTTTAAACTGTAGTTCAGTACTTTTAACTGTAATTCAGTACTTTTCAACTCTGGTCCAGTACTTATAAACTATGTGTCCAGCACTTTTAAACCGTGGTCCATCGATTATAAACCGTGCTTCAGCACTTTTAAACTGTGGTCCAGTACTTTTAAACTGTGATCCAGCATTTTTTAACTGTGGTCCAGAACTTTTGAACTGTGGTCCAGCACGTTTAAACTGTAGTTCAGTACTCTTAAACAGTAGTCCAGCACTATTCAATTGTGGTCCAGCACTGCCATCCACGTTCTGATATAAATACTCATGAGTCATGACGCCGCTACTGGCTCATAGATACGCTTGCCCGTTAGCGGCAACACTGCCATCCACGTTCTAATAAAATACTCATTAGCGATCCAGCACTTTTAAACTATGGTCCAGCGCATTAAAACTGTTGTCCAGCACTATTAAACTGTGTTCCAGTACTTTTAAACTGTGGTCCAGTACCTTTGAACTGTAGTCCAGCATATTTTAACTGTGGTTCAGCATTATTTAACAGTCGTCCAGCACTTTTCAGCTGTGGTCCAGTACATATAAACTATGGTTCAGCACTTTTAAACCGTGGTCCAGCACCTTTAAATCGTGGTCCAGAATTGTTAAACTGTGGTCCAGCACGTTTAAACTGTAGTTCAGTACTTTTAAACTGTAGCTCAGTACTTTTCAACTCTGGTCCAGTACTTATAAACTATGGTTCAGCACTTTTAAAACGTGGTCCAGCACCTTTAAATCGTGGTCCAGAATTGTTAAACTGTGGTCCAGCACGTTTAAACTGTAGTTCAGTACTTTTAAACTGTAGTTCAGTACTTTTCAACTCTGGTCCAGTACTTATAAACTATGGTTCAGCACTTTTAAAACGTGGTCCAGCACCTTTAAATCGTGGTCCAGAATTGTTAAACTGTGGTCCAGCACGTTTAAACTGTAGTTCAGTACTTTTAAACTGTAGTTCAGTACTTTTCAACTCTGGTCCAGTACTTATAAACTATGGTTCAGCACTTTTAAAACGTGGTCCAGCACCTTTAAATCGTGGTCCAGAATTGTTAAACTGTGGTCCAGCACGTTTAAACTGTAGTTCAGTACTTTTAAACTGTAGCTCAATACTTTTCAACTCTGGTCCAGTACTTATAAACTATGGTCCAGCACTTTTAAACTGTGGTCCAGCATTTTTTAACTGTGGTCCAAAACTTTTGAACTATGGTCCAGCACGTTTAAACTTTAGTTCAGTACTCTTAAACAGCAGTCCAGCACTATTCAACTGTGGTCCAGCACTGCCATCCACGTTCTGATATAAATACTCATGAGTCATGACGCCGCTACTGCTCATAGATATCCTTGCCTGTTAACGGCAACACTGCCATCCACGTTCTAATATAAATACTCATTAGCGATCCAGCACTTTTAAACTATGGTCCAGCGCATTTAAACCGTTGTCCAGCACTATTAAACGGTGGTCAAGTACTTTTATACTGTGGTCCAGTACCTTTGAATTGTAGTCCAGCATATTTAAACTGTAGTTCGGCACTTTTTAACAGTCGTCCAGCACTTTTCAACTGTGGTCCAGTACATATGAACTTTGGTTCAGCACTTTTAAACCGTGGCCCAGCACCTTTAAATCGTGGTCCAGAATTGTTAAACTGTGGTCCAGCACATTTAAACTGTAGTTCAGTACTTTTAAACTGTAGTTCAGTACTTTTCAACTCTGGTCCAGTACTTATAAACTATGGTCCAGCGCTTTTAAACCGTGGTCCAGCGATTTTAAACCGTGGTCCAGCACTTTTAAACTATGGTCCAGGGTTTTTAAACTGTGCGCAAGCACTTTTAAACTGTGGTCCAGTACTTTTAAACTGTGGTCCAGCATTTTTTACTGTGGTCCAGAACTTTTGAACTGTGGTCCAGCACGTTTAAACTGTAGTTCAGTACTCTTAAACTGTAGTCCAGCACTATTCAATTGTGGTCCAGCACTGCCATCCACGTTCTGATATAAATACTCATGAGTCATGAGGCCGCTACTGGCTCATAGATACGCTTGCCCGTTAGCGGCAACACTGCCATCCACATTCTAATATAAATTCTCCTAAGTCATGACGCCGCTACTGGCTCATAGATATCCTTGCCTGTTAACGGCAACACTGCCATCCACGTTCTAATATAAATACTCATTGGCGATCCAGCACTTTTAAACTATGGTCCAGCGCATTTAAACCGTGTTCCAGCACTATTAAACTGTGTTTCAGTACTTTTAAACTGTGGTCCAGTACCTTTAAATCGTGGTCCAAAATTGTTATACTGTGGTCCAGCACGTTTAAACTGTAGTTCAGTACTTTTAAACTGTAATTCAGTACTTTTCAACTCTGGTCCAGTACTTATAAACTATGGTCCAGCACTTTTAAACCGTGGTCCAGCGATTTTAAACCGTGGTCCAGCACTTTTAAACTATGGTCCAGCGTTTTTAAACTGTGCTCCAGCACTTTTAAACTGTGGTCCAGTACTTTTAAACTGTAATCCAGCATTGTTTAACTGTGGTCCAGAACTTTTGAACTGTGGTCCAGCACGTTTAAACTGTAGTTCAGTACTCTTAAACAGTAGTCCAGCACTATTCAACTGTGGTCCAGCACTGCCATCCACGTTCTGATATAAATACTCATGAGTCATGACGCCGCTACTGGCTCATAGATACGCTTGCCCGTTAGCGGCAACACTGCCATCCACGTTCTAATATAAATTCTCATAAGTCATGACGCCGCTACTGGCTCATCGATATCCATGCCTGTTAACGGCAACACTGCCATCCACGTTCTAATATAAATACTCATTAGCGATCCAGCACTTTTAAACTATGGTCCAGCGCATTTAAACCGTTGTCCAGCACTATTAAACTGTGGTCCAGTACCTTTGAACTGTAGTCAAGCATATTTTAACTGTGGTTGAGCATTATTTAACAGTCGTCCAGCACTTATAAACCGTGGTCCAGCACCTTTAAATCGTGGTCCAGAATTGTTAAACTGTGGTCCAGCACGTTTAAACTGTAGTTCAGTACTTTTAACTGTAATTCAGTACTTTTCAACTCTGGTCCAGTACTTATAAACTATGGTCCAGCACTTTTAAACCGTGGTCCAGCGATTTTAAACCGTGGTCCAGCACTTTTAAACTATGGTCCAGCGTTTTTAAACTGTGCTCCAGCACTTTTAAACTGTGGTCCAGTACTTTTAAACTGTAATCCAGCATTGTTTAACTGTGGTCCAGAACTTTTGAACTGTGGTCCAGCACGTTTAAACTATAGTTCAGTACTCTTAAACTGTAGTCCAGCACTATTCAACTATGGTCCAGCACTGCCATCCACGTTCTGATATAAATACTCATTAGTCATGACGCTGCTACTGGCTCATAGATACGCTTGCCCGTTAGCGCCAATACTTCCATCCACGTTCTAATATAATTACTCATGCATCATGACGCCGCTACTGGCTCACAGATATCCTTGCCCGTTAACGGCAACACTGCCATCCACGTTCTAATATAAATACTCATGAGTCATGACGCCGTTACTGGCTCATAGATAACCTTGCCCGTTAACGGCAACACTGCCATCCACGTTCTAATATAAATTCTCATGAGTCATGACGCCGCTACTGGCTCATAGATATCCTTGCCCTTTAACGGCAACACTGCCATACACGTTCTAATATAAATACTCATTAGCGATCCAGCACTTTTAAACTATGGTCCAGCGCATTGATACCGTTGTCCAGCACTATTAAACTGTGGTCCAGTACTTTAAAACTGTGGTCCAGTACCTTTGAACTGTAGTCCAGCATATTTTAACTGTGGTTCAGCACTTTGTAACAGTCGTCCAGCACTTTACAACTGTGGTCCAGTACATAAAAACTATGGTTCAGCACTTTTAAACCGTGGTCCAGCACCTTTAAATCGTGGTCCAGAATTGTTAAAATGTGGTCCAGCACGTTTAAACTGTAGTTCAGTACTTTTAAACTGTAATTCAGTACTTTTCAACTCTGGTCCAGTACTTATAAACTATGGTCCAACACTTTTAAACCGTGGTCCAGCGATATTAAACCGTGGTCCAACACTTTTAAACTATGGTCCAGCGTTTTTTAACTGTGCTCCAGCACTTTTAAACTGCGGTCCAGTACTTTTAAACTGTGGTCCAGCATTTTTTAACTGTGGTCCAGAACTTTTGAACTGTGGTCCAGCACGTTTAAACTGTAGTTCAGTACTCTTAAACTGTAGTCCAGCACTATTTAATTGTGGTCCAGCACTGCCATCCACGTTCTGATATAAATACTCATGAGTCATGACGCCGCTACTGGCTCATAGATACGCTTGCCCGTTAGCGGCAACACTGCCATCCACGTTCTAATACATATTCTCATAAGTCATGACGCCGCTACTGACTCATAGATATCCTTGCCTGTTGACGGCAACACTGCCATCCACGTTCTAATATAAATACTCATTAGTGATCCAGCACTTTTAAACTATGGTCCAGCGCATTTAAACCGTTGTCCAGCACTATTAAACTGTGGTCCAGTACTTTAAAACTGTGGTCCAGTACCTTTGAACTGTAGTCCAGCATATTTTATTTGTGGTTTAGTACTTTGTTACAGTCGTCCAGCACTTTACAACTGTGGTCCAGTACATAAAAACTATGGTTCAGCACTTTTAAACCGTGGTCCAGCACCTTTAAATCGTGGTCCAGAATTGTAAAACTGTGGTCCAGCACGTTTAAACTGTAGTTCAGTACTTTTAAATTGTAATTCAGTACTTTTCAACTCTGGTCCAGTACTTATAAACTATGGTCCAACAATTTTTAACCGTGGTCCAGTTCTTTCAAACCGTGGTCCAGCGATTTCAAACCGTGGTCCAGCCCTTTTAAACTATGGTCCAGCGTTTTTAAACTGTTCTCCAGCACTTTTAGACTGTGGTCCAGTACTTTTAAAATGTGGTCCAGCATTTAACTGTGGTTCAGAACTTTTGAACTGTGGTCCAGCACGTTTAAACTTCAGTTCAGTACTTTTAAACTGTAGTTCAGTACTTTTCAACTCTGGTCCAGTACTTATAAACTATGGTCCAGCACTTTTAAACCGTGGTCCAGCGATTTTAAACCGTGGTCCAGCACTTTTAAACTGTGTTCCAGTACTTTTCAACTGTGATCCAGCATATTTTTAACTGTGGTCTAGAACTTTTGTACTGTGGTCCATCACTTTAAAACTGTAGTTCAGTAATCTTAAACTGTAGTCCAGCACTATTCAACTGTCGTCCAGCACTGCCATCCACGTTCTGATATAAATACTCTTGAGTCATGATGCCGTTACTGGCTCACAGATATCCTTGCCCGTTAACGGCAACACTGCCATCCACGTTCTAATATTAATACTCATGAGTGATGACGCCGCTACGGGCTCATATATATGTATTTAAGTTGTATGTTAAGGGCAACACTGCCATCCACATTCTAATATAGTGCAAGAGTCGACAAAGGGCCGGAGCTCTCTGTTGGGTTCATTAAGACGCGTCTTCAAGTTTGCGACGCTGAATGAAAGACATTGTCGGACAATAATTGACGGATGAATCCCTCTCTTTGAAATGGTATAGTGGACGGAGGGTTCGAGGTCTACGTATCATGCACGATGACTTGTCAAGGCGGAAAACGATTCGATGGGTGAATGCGTTTCTTTAACATGCAAGAGTCTACAGAGATGAGTCACATTATGAACTATCCGACACGGCAAGAAGTGAAGTTAGCGGGTACTGAGCAGTGTGGAGTTCAACCTTTTCTAGGATAACGTATCCGAAGATGGTGTGAAACGCGCTACGATGTGAGCGTGACTATCCAATATATAAGAATATACATCGGCACCGAGTAAATGGTCTACTTGACAAGGCAACACTTCCGCCATGACAAGTCATCGTGTACGATAGGTAGAGCTCGCACCCTCTGTCGACTACACCGTATCGATGAGAGGGATTCATCCGTCAATTCTAACTGACGATGCCCTTCATTCAACTACCCTAACTCCAAGACGCGTCCCCTTGAACCCAGCAACGAACTCGCGACCTCTGTCGACACTAGCATGTCGAAGAAAGCCTTTCATCCATCGAATCGTGTCCGACGATTGTACATTTCGTCTGCAACACTTCCGCCTTGACAAGTCATCGTGTACGATAGGTAGAGCTCGCACCCTCTGTCGACTATACCGTATCGATGAGAGGGATTCATCCGAGTATTCTAGCTGACGATGCCGTTCATTCAACAACTCTAACTCCTGGACGCGTCCCCATAACCCTACTTTTCGTCTGCAACACTTCCGCCTTGAAAAGTCATCGTGTACGATAGGTAGAGCTCGCACCCTCTGTCGACTACACCGTATAGATGAGAGGGATTCATCCGTCAATTCTAACTGACGATGCCCTTCATTCAACTACCCTAACTCCAAGACGCGTCCCCATGAACCCAGCAACGAACTCGCGACCTCTGTCGACACTAGCATGTCGAAGAAAGCCATTCATCCATCGAATCGTGTCCGACGATTGTACATTTCGTCTGCAACACTTCCGCTTTGACAAGTCATCGTGTACGATAGGTAGAGCTCGCACCCTCTGTCGACTACACCGTATCGATGAGAGGGATTCATCCGAGTATTCTAGCTGACGATGCCGTTCATTCAAAAACTCTAACTCCTGGACGCGTCCCCATAACCCTACTTTTCGTCTGCAACACTTCCGCCTTGACAAGTCATCGTGTACGATAGGTAGAGCTCGCACCCTCTGTCGCCTACACCGTATCGATGAGAGGGATTCATCCGAGTATTCTAGCTGACGATGCCGTTCATTCAACAACTCTAACTCCTGGACGCGTCCCCATAACCCTACTTTTCGTCTGCAACACTTCCGCCTTGACAAGTCATCGTGTACGATAGGTAGAGCTCGCTCCCTCTGTCGACTACATCGTATCGATGAGAGGGATTCATCCGAGTATTCTAGCTGACGATGCCGTTCATTCAACAACTCTAACTCCTGGACGCGTCCCCATAACCCTACTTTTCGTCTGCAACACTTCCGCCTTGAAAAGTCATCGTGTACGATAGGTAGAGCTCGCACCCTCTGTCGACTACACCGTATCGATGAGAGGGATTCATCCGACAATTCTAGCTAACGATGCCCTTCATTCAACAACTCTAACTCCTGGACGCGTCCCAATAACCCTACTTTTCGTCTGCAACACTTCCGCCTTGACAAGTCATCGTGTACGATAGGTAGAGCTCGCTCCCTCTGTCGCCTACATCGTATCGATGAGAGGGATTCATCCGAGTATTCTAGCTGACGATGCCGTTCATTCAACAACTCTAACTCCTGGACGCGTCCCCATAACCCTACTTTTCGTCTGCAACACTTCCGCCTTGAAAAGTCATCGTGTACGATAGGTAGAGCTCGCACCCTCTGTCGACTACACCGTATCGATGAGAGGGATTCATCCGTCAATTCTAACTGACGATGCCCTTCATTCAACTACCCTAACTCCAAGACGCGTCCCCATGAACCCAGCAACGAACTCGCGACCTCTGTCGACACTAGCATGTCGAAGAAAGCCATTCATCCATCGAATCGTGTCCGACGATTGTACATTTCGTCTGCAACACTTCCGCTTTGACAAGTCATCGTGTACGATAGGTAGAGCTCGCACCCTCTGTCGACTACACCGTATCGATGAGAGGGATTCATCCGTCAATTCTAACTGACGATGCCCTTCATTCAACTACCCTAACTCCAAGACGCGTCCCCATGAACCCAGCAACGAACTCGCGACCTCTGTCGACACTAGCATGTCGAAGAAAGCCATTCATCCATCGAATCGTGTCCGACGATTGTACATTTCGTCTGCAACACTTCCGCTTTGACAAGTCATCGTGTACGATAGGTAGAGCTCGCACCCTCTGTCGACTACACCGTATCGATGAGAGGGATTCATCCGAGTATTCTAGCTGACGATGCCGTTCATTCAACAACTCTAACTCCTGGACGCGTCCCCATAACCCTACTTTTCGTCTGCAACACTTCCGCCTTGACAAGTCATCGTGTACGATAGGTAGAGCTCGCACCCTCTGTCGCCTACACCGTATCGATGAGAGGGATTCATCCGAGTATTCTAGCTAACGATGCCGTTCATTCAACAACTCTAACTCCTGGACGCGTCCCCATAACCCTACTTTTCGTCTGCAACACTTCCGCCTTGAAAAGTCATCGTGTACGATAGGTAGAGCTCGCACCCTCTGTCGACTACACCGTATCGATGAGAGGGATTCATCCGTCAATTCTAACTGACGATGCCCTTCATTCAACTACCCTAACTCCAAGACGCGTCCCCTTGAACCCAGCAACGAACTCGCGACCTCTGTCGACACTAGCATGTCGAAGAAAGCCTTTCATCCATCGAATCGTGTCCGACGATTGTACATTTCGTCTGCAACACTTCCGCCTTGACAAGTCATCGTGTACGATAGGTAGAGCTCGCACCCTCTGTCGACTACACCGTATCGATGAGAGGGATTCATCCGAGTATTCTAGCTGACGATGCCGTTCATTCAACAACTCTAACTCCTGGACGCGTCCCCATAACCCTACTTTTCGTCTGCAACACTTCCGCCTTGAAAAGTCATCGTGTACGATAGGTAGAGCTCGCACCCTCTGTCGACTACACCGTATAGATGAGAGGGATTCATCCGTCAATTCTAACTGACGATGCCCTTCATTCAACTACCCTAACTCCAAGACGCGTCCCCATGAACCCAGCAACGAACTCGCGACCTCTGTCGACACTAGCATGTCGAAGAAAGCCATTCATCCATCGAATCGTGTCCGACGATTGTACATTTCGTCTGCAACACTTCCGCTTTGACAAGTCATCGTGTACGATAGGTAGAGCTCGCACCCTCTGTCGACTACACCGTATCGATGAGAGGGATTCATCCGAGTATTCTAGCTGACGATGCCGTTCATTCAACAACTCTAACTCCTGGACGCGTCCCCATAACCCTACTTTTCGTCTGCAACACTTCCGCCTTGACAAGTCATCGTGTACGATAGGTAGAGCTCGCACCCTCTGTCGCCTACACCGTATCGATGAGAGGGATTCATCCGAGTATTCTAGCTGACGATGCCGTTCATTCAACAACTCTAACTCCTGGACGCGTCCCCATAACCCTACTTTTCGTCTGCAACACTTCCGCCTTGACAAGTCATCGTGTACGATAGGTAGAGCTCGCTCCCTCTGTCGACTACATCGTATCGATGAGAGGGATTCATCCGAGTATTCTAGCTGACGATGCCGTTCATTCAACAACTCTAACTCCTGGACGCGTCCCCATAACCCTACTTTTCGTCTGCAACACTTCCGCCTTGAAAAGTCATCGTGTACGATAGGTAGAGCTCGCACCCTCTGTCGACTACACCGTATCGATGAGAGGGATTCATCCGACAATTCTAGCTAACGATGCCCTTCATTCAACAACTCTAACTCCTGGACGCGTCCCAATAACCCTACTTTTCGTCTGCAACACTTCCGCCTTGACAAGTCATCGTGTACGATAGGTAGAGCTCGCTCCCTCTGTCGCCTACATCGTATCGATGAGAGGGATTCATCCGAGTATTCTAGCTGACGATGCCGTTCATTCAACAACTCTAACTCCTGGACGCGTCCCCATAACCCTACTTTTCGTCTGCAACACTTCCGCCTTGAAAAGTCATCGTGTACGATAGGTAGAGCTCGCACCCTCTGTCGACTACACCGTATCGATGAGAGGGATTCATCCGTCAATTCTAACTGACGATGCCCTTCATTCAACTACCCTAACTCCAAGACGCGTCCCCATGAACCCAGCAACGAACTCGCGACCTCTGTCGACACTAGCATGTCGAAGAAAGCCATTCATCCATCGAATCGTGTCCGACGATTGTACATTTCGTCTGCAACACTTCCGCTTTGACAAGTCATCGTGTACGATAGGTAGAGCTCGCACCCTCTGTCGACTACACCGTATCGATGAGAGGGATTCATCCGTCAATTCTAACTGACGATGCCCTTCATTCAACTACCCTAACTCCAAGACGCGTCCCCATGAACCCAGCAACGAACTCGCGACCTCTGTCGACACTAGCATGTCGAAGAAAGCCATTCATCCATCGAATCGTGTCCGACGATTGTACATTTCGTCTGCAACACTTCCGCTTTGACAAGTCATCGTGTACGATAGGTAGAGCTCGCACCCTCTGTCGACTACACCGTATCGATGAGAGGGATTCATCCGAGTATTCTAGCTGACGATGCCGTTCATTCAACAACTCTAACTCCTGGACGCGTCCCCATAACCCTACTTTTCGTCTGCAACACTTCCGCCTTGACAAGTCATCGTGTACGATAGGTAGAGCTCGCACCCTCTGTCGCCTACACCGTATCGATGAGAGGGATTCATCCGAGTATTCTAGCTAACGATGCCGTTCATTCAACAACTCTAACTCCTGGACGCGTCCCCATAACCCTACTTTTCGTCTGCAACACTTCCGCCTTGAAAAGTCATCGTGTACGATAGGTAGAGCTCGCACCCTCTGTCGACTACACCGTATCGATGAGAGGGATTCATCCGTCAATTCTAACTGACGATGCCCTTCATTCAACTACCCTAACTCCAAGACGCGTCCCCATGAACCCAGCAACGAACTCGCGACCTCTGTCGACACTAGCATGTCGAAGAAAGCCATTCATCCATCGAATCGTGTCCGACGATTGTACATTTCGTCTGCAACACTTCCGCTTTGACAAGTCATCGTGTACGATAGGTAGAGCTCGCACCCTCTGTCGACTACACCGTATCGATGAGAGGGATTCATCCGAGTATTCTAGCTGACGATGCCGTTCATTCAACAACTCTAACTCCTGGACGCGTCCCCATAACCCTACTTTTCGTCTGCAACACTTCCGCCTTGACAAGTCATCGTGTACGATAGGTAGAGCTCGCACCCTCTGTCGCCTACACCGTATCGATGAGAGGGATTCATCCGAGTATTCTAGCTAACGATGCCGTTCATTCAACAACTCTAACTCCTGGACGCGTCCCCATAACCCTACTTTTCGTCTGCAACACTTCCGCCTTGAAAAGTCATCGTGTACGATAGGTAGAGCTCGCACCCTCTGTCGACTACACCGTATCGATGAGAGGGATTCATCCGTCAATTCTAACTGACGATGCCCTTCATTCAACTACCCTAACTCCAAGACGCGTCCCCATGAACCCAGCAACGAACTCGCGACCTCTGTCGACACTAGCATGTCGAAGAAAGCCATTCATCCATCGAATCGTGTCCGACGATTGTACATTTCGTCTGCAACACTTCCGCTTTGACAAGTCATCGTGTACGATAGGTAGAGCTCGCACCCTCTGTCGACTACACCGTATCGATGAGAGGGATTCATCCGAGTATTCTAGCTGACGATGCCGTTCATTCAACAACTCTAACTCCTGGACGCGTCCCCATAACCCTACTTTTCGTCTGCAACACTTCCGCCTTGACAAGTCATCGTGTACGATAGGTAGAGCTCGCACCCTCTGTCGCCTACACCGTATCGATGAGAGGGATTCATCCGAGTATTCTAGCTAACGATGCCGTTCATTCAACAACTCTAACTCCTGGACGCGTCCCCATAACCCTACTTTTCGTCTGCAACACTTCCGCCTTGAAAAGTCATCGTGTACGATAGGTAGAGCTCGCACCCTCTGTCGACTACACCGTATCGATGAGAGGGATTCATCCGTCAATTCTAACTGACGATGCCCTTCATTCAACTACCCTAACTCCAAGACGCGTCCCCATGAACCCAGCAACGAACTCGCGACCTCTGTCGACACTAGCATTTCGAAGAAAGCCATTCATCCATCGAATCGTGTCCGATGATTGTACATTTCGTCTGCAACACTTCCGCCTTGAAAAGTCATCGTGTACGATAGGTAGAGCTCGCACCCTCTGTCGACTACACCGTATCGATGAGAGGGATTCATCCGACAATTCTAGCTAACGATGCCCTTCATTCAACAACTCTAACTCCTGGACGCGTCCCAATAACCCTACTTTTCGTCTGCAACACTTCCGCCTTGACAAGTCATCGTGTACGATAGGTAGAGCTCGCTCCCTCTGTCGACTACATCGTATCGATGAGAGGGATTCATCCGAGTATTCTAGCTGACGATGCCGTTCATTCAACAACTCTAACTCCTGGACGCGTCCCCATAACCCTACTTTTCGTCTGCAACACTTCCGCCTTGAAAAGTCATCGTGTACGATAGGTAGAGCTCGCACCCTCTGTCGACTACACCGTATAGATGAGAGGGATTCATCCGTCAATTCTAACTGACGATGCCCTTCATTCAACTACCCTAACTCCAAGACGCGTCCCCATGAACCCAGCAACGAACTCGCGACCTCTGTCGACACTAGCATGTCGAAGAAAGCCATTCATCCATCGAATCGTGTCCGACGATTGTACATTTCGTCTGCAACACTTCCGCTTTGACAAGTCATCGTGTACGATAGGTAGAGCTCGCACCCTCTGTCGACTACACCGTATCGATGAGAGGGATTCATCCGAGTATTCTAGCTGACGATGCCGTTCATTCAACAACTCTAACTCCTGGACGCGTCCCCATAACCCTACTTTTCGTCTGCAACACTTCCGCCTTGACAAGTCATCGTGTACGATAGGTAGAGCTCGCACCCTCTGTCGCCTACACCGTATCGATGAGAGGGATTCATCCGAGTATTCTAGCTAACGATGCCGTTCATTCAACAACTCTAACTCCTGGACGCGTCCCCATAACCCTACTTTTCGTCTGCAACACTTCCGCCTTGAAAAGTCATCGTGTACGATAGGTAGAGCTCGCACCCTCTGTCGACTACACCGTATCGATGAGAGGGATTCATCCGTCAATTCTAACTGACGATGCCCTTCATTCAACTACCCTAACTCCAAGACGCGTCCCCATGAACCCAGCAACGAACTCGCGACCTCTGTCGACACTAGCATGTCGAAGAAAGCCATTTATCCATCGAATCGTGTCCGACGATTGTACATTTCGTCTGCAACACTTCCGCCTTGACAAGTCATCGTGTACGATAGGTAGAGCTCGCACCCTCTGTCGACTACACCGTATCGATGAGAGGGATTCATCCGAGTATTCTAGCTGACGATGCCGTTCATTCAACAACTCTAACTCCTGGACGCGTCCCCATAACCCTACTTTTCGTCTGCAACACTTCCGCCTTGAAAAGTCATCGTGTACGATAGGTAGAGCTCGCACCCTCTGTCGACTACACCGTATAGATGAGAGGGATTCATCCGTCAATTCTAACTGACGATGCCCTTCATTCAACTACCCTAACTCCAAGACGCGTCCCCATGAACCCAGCAACGAACTCGCGACCTCTGTCGACACTAGCATGTCGAAGAAAGCCATTCATCCATCGAATCGTGTCCGACGATTGTACATTTCGTCTGCAACACTTCCGCTTTGACAAGTCATCGTGTACGATAGGTAGAGCTCGCACCCTCTGTCGACTACACCGTATCGATGAGAGGGATTCATCCGAGTATTCTAGCTGACGATGCCGTTCATTCAACAACTCTAACTCCTGGACGCGTCCCCATAACCCTACTTTTCGTCTGCAACACTTCCGCCTTGACAAGTCATCGTGTACGATAGGTAGAGCTCGCACCCTCTGTCGCCTACACCGTATCGATGAGAGGGATTCATCCGAGTATTCTAGCTGACGATGCCGTTCATTCAACAACTCTAACTCCTGGACGCGTCCCCATAACCCTACTTTTCGTCTGCAACACTTCCGCCTTGACAAGTCATCGTGTACGATAGGTAGAGCTCGCTCCCTCTGTCGACTACATCGTATCGATGAGAGGGATTCATCCGAGTATTCTAGCTGACGATGCCGTTCATTCAACAACTCTAACTCCTGGACGCGTCCCCATAACCCTACTTTTCGTCTGCAACACTTCCGCCTTGAAAAGTCATCGTGTACGATAGGTAGAGCTCGCACCCTCTGTCGACTACACCGTATCGATGAGAGGGATTCATCCGACAATTCTAGCTAACGATGCCCTTCATTCAACAACTCTAACTCCTGGACGCGTCCCAATAACCCTACTTTTCGTCTGCAACACTTCCGCCTTGACAAGTCATCGTGTACGATAGGTAGAGCTCGCTCCCTCTGTCGCCTACATCGTATCGATGAGAGGGATTCATCCGAGTATTCTAGCTGACGATGCCGTTCATTCAACAACTCTAACTCCTGGACGCGTCCCCATAACCCTACTTTTCGTCTGCAACACTTCCGCCTTGAAAAGTCATCGTGTACGATAGGTAGAGCTCGCACCCTCTGTCGACTACACCGTATCGATGAGAGGGATTCATCCGTCAATTCTAACTGACGATGCCCTTCATTCAACTACCCTAACTCCAAGACGCGTCCCCATGAACCCAGCAACGAACTCGCGACCTCTGTCGACACTAGCATGTCGAAGAAAGCCATTCATCCATCGAATCGTGTCCGACGATTGTACATTTCGTCTGCAACACTTCCGCTTTGACAAGTCATCGTGTACGATAGGTAGAGCTCGCACCCTCTGTCGACTACACCGTATCGATGAGAGGGATTCATCCGTCAATTCTAACTGACGATGCCCTTCATTCAACTACCCTAACTCCAAGACGCGTCCCCATGAACCCAGCAACGAACTCGCGACCTCTGTCGACACTAGCATGTCGAAGAAAGCCATTCATCCATCGAATCGTGTCCGACGATTGTACATTTCGTCTGCAACACTTCCGCTTTGACAAGTCATCGTGTACGATAGGTAGAGCTCGCACCCTCTGTCGACTACACCGTATCGATGAGAGGGATTCATCCGAGTATTCTAGCTGACGATGCCGTTCATTCAACAACTCTAACTCCTGGACGCGTCCCCATAACCCTACTTTTCGTCTGCAACACTTCCGCCTTGACAAGTCATCGTGTACGATAGGTAGAGCTCGCACCCTCTGTCGCCTACACCGTATCGATGAGAGGGATTCATCCGAGTATTCTAGCTAACGATGCCGTTCATTCAACAACTCTAACTCCTGGACGCGTCCCCATAACCCTACTTTTCGTCTGCAACACTTCCGCCTTGAAAAGTCATCGTGTACGATAGGTAGAGCTCGCACCCTCTGTCGACTACACCGTATCGATGAGAGGGATTCATCCGTCAATTCTAACTGACGATGCCCTTCATTCAACTACCCTAACTCCAAGACGCGTCCCCATGAACCCAGCAACGAACTCGCGACCTCTGTCGACACTAGCATGTCGAAGAAAGCCATTCATCCATCGAATCGTGTCCGACGATTGTACATTTCGTCTGCAACACTTCCGCTTTGACAAGTCATCGTGTACGATAGGTAGAGCTCGCACCCTCTGTCGACTACACCGTATCGATGAGAGGGATTCATCCGAGTATTCTAGCTGACGATGCCGTTCATTCAACAACTCTAACTCCTGGACGCGTCCCCATAACCCTACTTTTCGTCTGCAACACTTCCGCCTTGACAAGTCATCGTGTACGATAGGTAGAGCTCGCACCCTCTGTCGCCTACACCGTATCGATGAGAGGGATTCATCCGAGTATTCTAGCTAACGATGCCGTTCATTCAACAACTCTAACTCCTGGACGCGTCCCCATAACCCTACTTTTCGTCTGCAACACTTCCGCCTTGAAAAGTCATCGTGTACGATAGGTAGAGCTCGCACCCTCTGTCGACTACACCGTATCGATGAGAGGGATTCATCCGTCAATTCTAACTGACGATGCCCTTCATTCAACTACCCTAACTCCAAGACGCGTCCCCATGAACCCAGCAACGAACTCGCGACCTCTGTCGACACTAGCATGTCGAAGAAAGCCATTCATCCATCGAATCGTGTCCGACGATTGTACATTTCGTCTGCAACACTTCCGCTTTGACAAGTCATCGTGTACGATAGGTAGAGCTCGCACCCTCTGTCGACTACACCGTATCGATGAGAGGGATTCATCCGAGTATTCTAGCTGACGATGCCGTTCATTCAACAACTCTAACTCCTGGACGCGTCCCCATAACCCTACTTTTCGTCTGCAACACTTCCGCCTTGACAAGTCATCGTGTACGATAGGTAGAGCTCGCACCCTCTGTCGCCTACACCGTATCGATGAGAGGGATTCATCCGAGTATTCTAGCTAACGATGCCGTTCATTCAACAACTCTAACTCCTGGACGCGTCCCCATAACCCTACTTTTCGTCTGCAACACTTCCGCCTTGAAAAGTCATCGTGTACGATAGGTAGAGCTCGCACCCTCTGTCGACTACACCGTATCGATGAGAGGGATTCATCCGTCAATTCTAACTGACGATGCCCTTCATTCAACTACCCTAACTCCAAGACGCGTCCCCATGAACCCAGCAACGAACTCGCGACCTCTGTCGACACTAGCATTTCGAAGAAAGCCATTCATCCATCGAATCGTGTCCGATGATTGTACATTTCGTCTGCAACACTTCCGCCTTGAAAAGTCATCGTGTACGATAGGTAGAGCTCGCACCCTCTGTCGACTACACCGTATCGATGAGAGGGATTCATCCGACAATTCTAGCTAACGATGCCCTTCATTCAACAACTCTAACTCCTGGACGCGTCCCAATAACCCTACTTTTCGTCTGCAACACTTCCGCCTTGACAAGTCATCGTGTACGATAGGTAGAGCTCGCTCCCTCTGTCGACTACATCGTATCGATGAGAGGGATTCATCCGAGTATTCTAGCTGACGATGCCGTTCATTCAACAACTCTAACTCCTGGACGCGTCCCCATAACCCTACTTTTCGTCTGCAACACTTCCGCCTTGAAAAGTCATCGTGTACGATAGGTAGAGCTCGCACCCTCTGTCGACTACACCGTATAGATGAGAGGGATTCATCCGTCAATTCTAACTGACGATGCCCTTCATTCAACTACCCTAACTCCAAGACGCGTCCCCATGAACCCAGCAACGAACTCGCGACCTCTGTCGACACTAGCATGTCGAAGAAAGCCATTCATCCATCGAATCGTGTCCGACGATTGTACATTTCGTCTGCAACACTTCCGCTTTGACAAGTCATCGTGTACGATAGGTAGAGCTCGCACCCTCTGTCGACTACACCGTATCGATGAGAGGGATTCATCCGAGTATTCTAGCTGACGATGCCGTTCATTCAACAACTCTAACTCCTGGACGCGTCCCCATAACCCTACTTTTCGTCTGCAACACTTCCGCCTTGACAAGTCATCGTGTACGATAGGTAGAGCTCGCACCCTCTGTCGCCTACACCGTATCGATGAGAGGGATTCATCCGAGTATTCTAGCTAACGATGCCGTTCATTCAACAACTCTAACTCCTGGACGCGTCCCCATAACCCTACTTTTCGTCTGCAACACTTCCGCCTTGAAAAGTCATCGTGTACGATAGGTAGAGCTCGCACCCTCTGTCGACTACACCGTATCGATGAGAGGGATTCATCCGTCAATTCTAACTGACGATGCCCTTCATTCAACTACCCTAACTCCAAGACGCGTCCCCATGAACCCAGCAACGAACTCGCGACCTCTGTCGACACTAGCATGTCGAAGAAAGCCATTCATCCATCGAATCGTGTCCGACGATTGTACATTTCGTCTGCAACACTTCCGCTTTGACAAGTCATCGTGTACGATAGGTAGAGCTCGCACCCTCTGTCGACTACACCGTATCGATGAGAGGGATTCATCCGAGTATTCTAGCTGACGATGCCGTTCATTCAACAACTCTAACTCCTGGACGCGTCCCCATAACCCTACTTTTCGTCTGCAACACTTCCGCCTTGACAAGTCATCGTGTACGATAGGTAGAGCTCGCACCCTCTGTCGCCTACACCGTATCGATGAGAGGGATTCATCCGAGTATTCTAGCTAACGATGCCGTTCATTCAACAACTCTAACTCCTGGACGCGTCCCCATAACCCTACTTTTCGTCTGCAACACTTCCGCCTTGAAAAGTCATCGTGTACGATAGGTAGAGCTCGCACCCTCTGTCGACTACACCGTATCGATGAGAGGGATTCATCCGTCAATTCTAACTGACGATGCCCTTCATTCAACTACCCTAACTCCAAGACGCGTCCCCATGAACCCAGCAACGAACTCGCGACCTCTGTCGACACTAGCATGTCGAAGAAAGCCATTCATCCATCGAATCGTGTCCGACGATTGTACATTTCGTCTGCAACACTTCCGCTTTGACAAGTCATCGTGTACGATAGGTAGAGCTCGCACCCTCTGTCGACTACACCGTATCGATGAGAGGGATTCATCCGAGTATTCTAGCTGACGATGCCGTTCATTCAACAACTCTAACTCCTGGACGCGTCCCCATAACCCTACTTTTCGTCTGCAACACTTCCGCCTTGACAAGTCATCGTGTACGATAGGTAGAGCTCGCACCCTCTGTCGCCTACACCGTATCGATGAGAGGGATTCATCCGAGTATTCTAGCTAACGATGCCGTTCATTCAACAACTCTAACTCCTGGACGCGTCCCCATAACCCTACTTTTCGTCTGCAACACTTCCGCCTTGAAAAGTCATCGTGTACGATAGGTAGAGCTCGCACCCTCTGTCGACTACACCGTATCGATGAGAGGGATTCATCCGTCAATTCTAACTGACGATGCCCTTCATTCAACTACCCTAACTCCAAGACGCGTCCCCATGAACCCAGCAACGAACTCGCGACCTCTGTCGACACTAGCATGTCGAAGAAAGCCATTTATCCATCGAATCGTGTCCGACGATTGTACATTTCGTCTGCAACACTTCCGCCTTGACAAGTCATCGTGTACGATAGGTAGAGCTCGCACCCTCTGTCGACTACACCGTATCGATGAGAGGGATTCATCCGAGTATTCTAGCTGACGATGCCGTTCATTCAACAACTCTAACTCCTGGACGCGTCCCCATAACCCTACTTTTCGTCTGCAACACTTCCGCCTTGAAAAGTCATCGTGTACGATAGGTAGAGCTCGCACCCTCTGTCGACTACACCGTATAGATGAGAGGGATTCATCCGTCAATTCTAACTGACGATGCCCTTCATTCAACTACCCTAACTCCAAGACGCGTCCCCATGAACCCAGCAACGAACTCGCGACCTCTGTCGACACTAGCATGTCGAAGAAAGCCATTCATCCATCGAATCGTGTCCGACGATTGTACATTTCGTCTGCAACACTTCCGCTTTGACAAGTCATCGTGTACGATAGGTAGAGCTCGCACCCTCTGTCGACTACACCGTATCGATGAGAGGGATTCATCCGAGTATTCTAGCTGACGATGCCGTTCATTCAACAACTCTAACTCCTGGACGCGTCCCCATAACCCTACTTTTCGTCTGCAACACTTCCGCCTTGACAAGTCATCGTGTACGATAGGTAGAGCTCGCACCCTCTGTCGCCTACACCGTATCGATGAGAGGGATTCATCCGAGTATTCTAGCTGACGATGCCGTTCATTCAACAACTCTAACTCCTGGACGCGTCCCCATAACCCTACTTTTCGTCTGCAACACTTCCGCCTTGACAAGTCATCGTGTACGATAGGTAGAGCTCGCTCCCTCTGTCGACTACATCGTATCGATGAGAGGGATTCATCCGAGTATTCTAGCTGACGATGCCGTTCATTCAACAACTCTAACTCCTGGACGCGTCCCCATAACCCTACTTTTCGTCTGCAACACTTCCGCCTTGAAAAGTCATCGTGTACGATAGGTAGAGCTCGCACCCTCTGTCGACTACACCGTATCGATGAGAGGGATTCATCCGACAATTCTAGCTAACGATGCCCTTCATTCAACAACTCTAACTCCTGGACGCGTCCCAATAACCCTACTTTTCGTCTGCAACACTTCCGCCTTGACAAGTCATCGTGTACGATAGGTAGAGCTCGCTCCCTCTGTCGCCTACATCGTATCGATGAGAGGGATTCATCCGAGTATTCTAGCTGACGATGCCGTTCATTCAACAACTCTAACTCCTGGACGCGTCCCCATAACCCTACTTTTCGTCTGCAACACTTCCGCCTTGAAAAGTCATCGTGTACGATAGGTAGAGCTCGCACCCTCTGTCGACTACACCGTATCGATGAGAGGGATTCATCCGTCAATTCTAACTGACGATGCCCTTCATTCAACTACCCTAACTCCAAGACGCGTCCCCATGAACCCAGCAACGAACTCGCGACCTCTGTCGACACTAGCATGTCGAAGAAAGCCATTCATCCATCGAATCGTGTCCGACGATTGTACATTTCGTCTGCAACACTTCCGCTTTGACAAGTCATCGTGTACGATAGGTAGAGCTCGCACCCTCTGTCGACTACACCGTATCGATGAGAGGGATTCATCCGTCAATTCTAACTGACGATGCCCTTCATTCAACTACCCTAACTCCAAGACGCGTCCCCATGAACCCAGCAACGAACTCGCGACCTCTGTCGACACTAGCATGTCGAAGAAAGCCATTCATCCATCGAATCGTGTCCGACGATTGTACATTTCGTCTGCAACACTTCCGCTTTGACAAGTCATCGTGTACGATAGGTAGAGCTCGCACCCTCTGTCGACTACACCGTATCGATGAGAGGGATTCATCCGAGTATTCTAGCTGACGATGCCGTTCATTCAACAACTCTAACTCCTGGACGCGTCCCCATAACCCTACTTTTCGTCTGCAACACTTCCGCCTTGACAAGTCATCGTGTACGATAGGTAGAGCTCGCACCCTCTGTCGCCTACACCGTATCGATGAGAGGGATTCATCCGAGTATTCTAGCTAACGATGCCGTTCATTCAACAACTCTAACTCCTGGACGCGTCCCCATAACCCTACTTTTCGTCTGCAACACTTCCGCCTTGAAAAGTCATCGTGTACGATAGGTAGAGCTCGCACCCTCTGTCGACTACACCGTATCGATGAGAGGGATTCATCCGTCAATTCTAACTGACGATGCCCTTCATTCAACTACCCTAACTCCAAGACGCGTCCCCATGAACCCAGCAACGAACTCGCGACCTCTGTCGACACTAGCATGTCGAAGAAAGCCATTCATCCATCGAATCGTGTCCGACGATTGTACATTTCGTCTGCAACACTTCCGCTTTGACAAGTCATCGTGTACGATAGGTAGAGCTCGCACCCTCTGTCGACTACACCGTATCGATGAGAGGGATTCATCCGAGTATTCTAGCTGACGATGCCGTTCATTCAACAACTCTAACTCCTGGACGCGTCCCCATAACCCTACTTTTCGTCTGCAACACTTCCGCCTTGACAAGTCATCGTGTACGATAGGTAGAGCTCGCACCCTCTGTCGCCTACACCGTATCGATGAGAGGGATTCATCCGAGTATTCTAGCTAACGATGCCGTTCATTCAACAACTCTAACTCCTGGACGCGTCCCCATAACCCTACTTTTCGTCTGCAACACTTCCGCCTTGAAAAGTCATCGTGTACGATAGGTAGAGCTCGCACCCTCTGTCGACTACACCGTATCGATGAGAGGGATTCATCCGTCAATTCTAACTGACGATGCCCTTCATTCAACTACCCTAACTCCAAGACGCGTCCCCATGAACCCAGCAACGAACTCGCGACCTCTGTCGACACTAGCATGTCGAAGAAAGCCATTCATCCATCGAATCGTGTCCGACGATTGTACATTTCGTCTGCAACACTTCCGCTTTGACAAGTCATCGTGTACGATAGGTAGAGCTCGCACCCTCTGTCGACTACACCGTATCGATGAGAGGGATTCATCCGAGTATTCTAGCTGACGATGCCGTTCATTCAACAACTCTAACTCCTGGACGCGTCCCCATAACCCTACTTTTCGTCTGCAACACTTCCGCCTTGACAAGTCATCGTGTACGATAGGTAGAGCTCGCACCCTCTGTCGCCTACACCGTATCGATGAGAGGGATTCATCCGAGTATTCTAGCTAACGATGCCGTTCATTCAACAACTCTAACTCCTGGACGCGTCCCCATAACCCTACTTTTCGTCTGCAACACTTCCGCCTTGAAAAGTCATCGTGTACGATAGGTAGAGCTCGCACCCTCTGTCGACTACACCGTATCGATGAGAGGGATTCATCCGTCAATTCTAACTGACGATGCCCTTCATTCAACTACCCTAACTCCAAGACGCGTCCCCATGAACCCAGCAACGAACTCGCGACCTCTGTCGACACTAGCATTTCGAAGAAAGCCATTCATCCATCGAATCGTGTCCGATGATTGTACATTTCGTCTGCAACACTTCCGCCTTGAAAAGTCATCGTGTACGATAGGTAGAGCTCGCACCCTCTGTCGACTACACCGTATCGATGAGAGGGATTCATCCGACAATTCTAGCTAACGATGCCCTTCATTCAACAACTCTAACTCCTGGACGCGTCCCAATAACCCTACTTTTCGTCTGCAACACTTCCGCCTTGACAAGTCATCGTGTACGATAGGTAGAGCTCGCTCCCTCTGTCGACTACATCGTATCGATGAGAGGGATTCATCCGAGTATTCTAGCTGACGATGCCGTTCATTCAACAACTCTAACTCCTGGACGCGTCCCCATAACCCTACTTTTCGTCTGCAACACTTCCGCCTTGAAAAGTCATCGTGTACGATAGGTAGAGCTCGCACCCTCTGTCGACTACACCGTATAGATGAGAGGGATTCATCCGTCAATTCTAACTGACGATGCCCTTCATTCAACTACCCTAACTCCAAGACGCGTCCCCATGAACCCAGCAACGAACTCGCGACCTCTGTCGACACTAGCATGTCGAAGAAAGCCATTCATCCATCGAATCGTGTCCGACGATTGTACATTTCGTCTGCAACACTTCCGCTTTGACAAGTCATCGTGTACGATAGGTAGAGCTCGCACCCTCTGTCGACTACACCGTATCGATGAGAGGGATTCATCCGAGTATTCTAGCTGACGATGCCGTTCATTCAACAACTCTAACTCCTGGACGCGTCCCCATAACCCTACTTTTCGTCTGCAACACTTCCGCCTTGACAAGTCATCGTGTACGATAGGTAGAGCTCGCACCCTCTGTCGCCTACACCGTATCGATGAGAGGGATTCATCCGAGTATTCTAGCTAACGATGCCGTTCATTCAACAACTCTAACTCCTGGACGCGTCCCCATAACCCTACTTTTCGTCTGCAACACTTCCGCCTTGAAAAGTCATCGTGTACGATAGGTAGAGCTCGCACCCTCTGTCGACTACACCGTATCGATGAGAGGGATTCATCCGTCAATTCTAACTGACGATGCCCTTCATTCAACTACCCTAACTCCAAGACGCGTCCCCATGAACCCAGCAACGAACTCGCGACCTCTGTCGACACTAGCATGTCGAAGAAAGCCATTTATCCATCGAATCGTGTCCGACGATTGTACATTTCGTCTGCAACACTTCCGCCTTGACAAGTCATCGTGTACGATAGGTAGAGCTCGCACCCTCTGTCGACTACACCGTATCGATGAGAGGGATTCATCCGAGTATTCTAGCTGACGATGCCGTTCATTCAACAACTCTAACTCCTGGACGCGTCCCCATAACCCTACTTTTCGTCTGCAACACTTCCGCCTTGAAAAGTCATCGTGTACGATAGGTAGAGCTCGCACCCTCTGTCGACTACACCGTATCGATGAGAGGGATTCATCCGTCAATTCTAACTGACGATGCCCTTAATTCAACTACCCTAACTCCAAGACGCGTCCCCATGAACCCAGCAACGAACTCGCGACCTCTGTCGACACTAGCATTTCGAAGAAAGCCATTCATCCATCGAATCGTGTCCGATGATTGTACATTTCGTCTGCAACACTTCCGCCTTGAAAAGTCATCGTGTACGATAGGTAGAGCTCGCACCCTCTGTCGACTACACCGTATCGATGAGAGGGATTCATCCGACAATTCTAGCTAACGATGCCCTTCATTCAACAACTCTAACTCCTGGACGCGTCCCAATAACCCTACTTTTCGTCTGCAACACTTCCGCCTTGACAAGTCATCGTGTACGATAGGTAGAGCTCGCTCCTTCTGTCGACTACATCGTATCGATGAGAGGGATTCATCCGAGTATTCTAGCTGACGATGCCGTTCATTCAACAACTCTAACTCCTGGACGCGTCCCCATAACCCTACTTTTCGTCTGCAACACTTCCGCCTTGAAAAGTCATCGTGTACGATAGGTAGAGCTCGCACCCTCTGTCGACTACACCGTATCGATGAGAGGGATTCATCCGTCAATTCTAACTGACGATGCCCTTCATTCAACTACCCTAACTCCAAGATGCGTCCCCATGAACCCAGCAACGAACTCGCGACCTCTGTCGACACAAGCATGTCGAAGAAAGCCATTCATCCATCGAATCGTGTCCGACGATTGTACATTTCGTCTGCAACACTTCCGCTTTGACAAGTCATCGTGTACGATAGGTAGAGCTCGCACCCTCTGTCGACTACACCGTATCGATGAGAGGGATTCATCCGAGTATTCTAGCTGACGATGCCGTTCATTCAACAACTCTAACTCCTGGACGCGTCCCCATAACCCTACTTTTCGTCTGCAACACTTCCGCCTTGAAAAGTCATCGTGTACGATAGGTAGAGCTCGCACCCTCTGTCGACTACACCGTATCGATGAGAGGGATTCATCCGACAATTCTAGCTAACGATGCCCTTCATTCAACAACTCTAACTCCTGGACGCGTCCCAATAACCCTACTTTTCGTCTGCAACACTTCCGCCTTGACAAGTCATCGTGTACGATAGGTAGAGCTCGCTCCCTCTGTCGCCTACATCGTATCGATGAGAGGGATTCATCCGAGTATTCTAGCTGACGATGCCGTTCATTCAACAACTCTAACTCCTGGACGCGTCCCCATAACCCTACTTTTCGTCTGCAACACTTCCGCCTTGAAAAGTCATCGTGTACGATAGGTAGAGCTCGCACCCTCTGTCGACTACACCGTATCGATGAGAGGGATTCATCCGTCAATTCTAACTGACGATGCCCTTCATTCAACTACCCTAACTCCAAGACGCGTCCCCATGAACCCAGCAACGAACTCGCGACCTCTGTCGACACTAGCATGTCGAAGAAAGCCATTCATCCATCGAATCGTGTCCGACGATTGTACATTTCGTCTGCAACACTTCCGCTTTGACAAGTCATCGTGTACGATAGGTAGAGCTCGCACCCTCTGTCGACTACACCGTATCGATGAGAGGGATTCATCCGTCAATTCTAACTGACGATGCCCTTCATTCAACTACCCTAACTCCAAGACGCGTCCCCATGAACCCAGCAACGAACTCGCGACCTCTGTCGACACTAGCATGTCGAAGAAAGCCATTCATCCATCGAATCGTGTCCGACGATTGTACATTTCGTCTGCAACACTTCCGCTTTGACAAGTCATCGTGTACGATAGGTAGAGCTCGCACCCTCTGTCGACTACACCGTATCGATGAGAGGGATTCATCCGAGTATTCTAGCTGACGATGCCGTTCATTCAACAACTCTAACTCCTGGACGCGTCCCCATAACCCTACTTTTCGTCTGCAACACTTCCGCCTTGACAAGTCATCGTGTACGATAGGTAGAGCTCGCACCCTCTGTCGCCTACACCGTATCGATGAGAGGGATTCATCCGAGTATTCTAGCTAACGATGCCGTTCATTCAACAACTCTAACTCCTGGACGCGTCCCCATAACCCTACTTTTCGTCTGCAACACTTCCGCCTTGAAAAGTCATCGTGTACGATAGGTAGAGCTCGCACCCTCTGTCGACTACACCGTATCGATGAGAGGGATTCATCCGTCAATTCTAACTGACGATGCCCTTCATTCAACTACCCTAACTCCAAGACGCGTCCCCATGAACCCAGCAACGAACTCGCGACCTCTGTCGACACTAGCATGTCGAAGAAAGCCATTCATCCATCGAATCGTGTCCGACGATTGTACATTTCGTCTGCAACACTTCCGCTTTGACAAGTCATCGTGTACGATAGGTAGAGCTCGCACCCTCTGTCGACTACACCGTATCGATGAGAGGGATTCATCCGAGTATTCTAGCTGACGATGCCGTTCATTCAACAACTCTAACTCCTGGACGCGTCCCCATAACCCTACTTTTCGTCTGCAACACTTCCGCCTTGACAAGTCATCGTGTACGATAGGTAGAGCTCGCACCCTCTGTCGCCTACACCGTATCGATGAGAGGGATTCATCCGAGTATTCTAGCTAACGATGCCGTTCATTCAACAACTCTAACTCCTGGACGCGTCCCCATAACCCTACTTTTCGTCTGCAACACTTCCGCCTTGAAAAGTCATCGTGTACGATAGGTAGAGCTCGCACCCTCTGTCGACTACACCGTATCGATGAGAGGGATTCATCCGTCAATTCTAACTGACGATGCCCTTCATTCAACTACCCTAACTCCAAGACGCGTCCCCATGAACCCAGCAACGAACTCGCGACCTCTGTCGACACTAGCATGTCGAAGAAAGCCATTCATCCATCGAATCGTGTCCGACGATTGTACATTTCGTCTGCAACACTTCCGCTTTGACAAGTCATCGTGTACGATAGGTAGAGCTCGCACCCTCTGTCGACTACACCGTATCGATGAGAGGGATTCATCCGAGTATTCTAGCTGACGATGCCGTTCATTCAACAACTCTAACTCCTGGACGCGTCCCCATAACCCTACTTTTCGTCTGCAACACTTCCGCCTTGACAAGTCATCGTGTACGATAGGTAGAGCTCGCACCCTCTGTCGCCTACACCGTATCGATGAGAGGGATTCATCCGAGTATTCTAGCTAACGATGCCGTTCATTCAACAACTCTAACTCCTGGACGCGTCCCCATAACCCTACTTTTCGTCTGCAACACTTCCGCCTTGAAAAGTCATCGTGTACGATAGGTAGAGCTCGCACCCTCTGTCGACTACACCGTATCGATGAGAGGGATTCATCCGTCAATTCTAACTGACGATGCCCTTCATTCAACTACCCTAACTCCAAGACGCGTCCCCATGAACCCAGCAACGAACTCGCGACCTCTGTCGACACTAGCATTTCGAAGAAAGCCATTCATCCATCGAATCGTGTCCGATGATTGTACATTTCGTCTGCAACACTTCCGCCTTGAAAAGTCATCGTGTACGATAGGTAGAGCTCGCACCCTCTGTCGACTACACCGTATCGATGAGAGGGATTCATCCGACAATTCTAGCTAACGATGCCCTTCATTCAACAACTCTAACTCCTGGACGCGTCCCAATAACCCTACTTTTCGTCTGCAACACTTCCGCCTTGACAAGTCATCGTGTACGATAGGTAGAGCTCGCTCCCTCTGTCGACTACATCGTATCGATGAGAGGGATTCATCCGAGTATTCTAGCTGACGATGCCGTTCATTCAACAACTCTAACTCCTGGACGCGTCCCCATAACCCTACTTTTCGTCTGCAACACTTCCGCCTTGAAAAGTCATCGTGTACGATAGGTAGAGCTCGCACCCTCTGTCGACTACACCGTATAGATGAGAGGGATTCATCCGTCAATTCTAACTGACGATGCCCTTCATTCAACTACCCTAACTCCAAGACGTGTCCCCATGAACCCAGCAACGAACTCGCGACCTCTGTCGACACTAGCATGTCGAAGAAAGCCATTCATCCATCGAATCGTGTCCGACGATTGTACATTTCGTCTGCAATACTTCCGCCTTGACAAGTCATCGTGTACGATAGGTAGAGCTCGCACCCTCTGTCGACTACCCCGTATCGATGAGAGGGATTCATCCGAGTATTCTAGCTGACGATGCCGTTCATTCAACAACTCTAACTCCTGGACGTGTCCCCATAACCCTACTTTTCGTCTGCAACACTTCCGCCTTGACAAGTCATCGTGTACGATAGGTAGAGCTCGCACCCTCTGTTGACTACACCGTATCGATGAGAGGGATTCATCCGTCAATTCTAACAGACGATGCCCTTCATTCAACTACCCTAACTCCAAGACGCGTCCCCATGAACCCAGCAACGAACTCGCGACTTCTGTCTAGCTGAGTCGTCGTGTACCTTACATAGAGCTCGCGCCCTCTGCCGACTTTAACATGTCGAAGAGAGTCATTCATTCATCTATTCGTGTCCAACGATTGCGCTTTCTGCCTCCTCCTCCTCTCCTTTCTGCCTACATGCATGTAAGTCAGTACGCTGTTAGACGAAGTACCGAGAGAACGGTGCTCATGAAATTAAAGATGGTTATCAATATTTATTGTGTAGAAGGTCCAAGTGATTGAACTGTGCTAGAGTGACTGTCGGTGTGAGAATTGTGTTCGATTGTAAGAGGAATCTTTCCTACACTTAAAACTAAACCGCTGGCTGAAGAAGAGTCTGCTGTGAGCATTAAAGCAACTGATGATAGTCAACGTCTGCTAAACGGATAAGGCGCGAGATGAAGGGTATCGTTGATAACATAAGCACACACACAGCATCAGATCGCATTATGTCCGACGATGGTATGTTTCATGACTGTCGCTCGCTGAACATACAATCGTCAGACATGACCCGTTGCACGAAAGTCACTCGTCGACTAGATAAAGTCGACAGAGGGCGCGAACTTTATGTAGCGCACACATTTATGCGGCTCGGCGGACTGGAACTCATCGACATGGTACCGTGCGTGGTTAGTTCTGTATCTGGCGCGGTGCGTTGTGTGCGCCGGCAATTCATTAAGTATCGCCTGACCCATGCCGTAGTGCGCACTAGCCGGTCCATGATAAGAAGCGGGCGATGTCGGGCAGAGCCCCACCGGCCGCGGTCGAGCCGCCGGTGAACACTACGGTCTCCGGCTCGGTTCAGCCCGCTCGGGCTCCCGCGTCCACGCCGACTCCGAGCCTCTTAGGAACGCCGGTCCGAGTGCCCAAATCTGCGAAATTCTGCTTCGTGGGCACCCATCTCCAGAAGGTGGCGTCCGTCAGGTCGTCAATCTCCCCGAGCCGGTTGGCCACAAAGGCCGAGTAGGCCGGGGATCCGTCCTGATCCAGGTCAGGACCGTCATCGAGTCCGTCCATATGACGGTTCTTTCAATAGAACTTTCCACGCTTTCCATTTCTCCGTGTGCTCGGGGTGAATTGGCTCGTCCCAGCCGACCTTGGACCGCCACACCGCCTGCAGCAGAATTTTCGACCCTATGAGCAGGCAGGCCACAATGCCTACCGGGTCGAAAATACGCATAACCGCGCTCAGAAGTGCGGGCTTTGTCGAGCGGTCTTCTCCGTACAGTTCCGGCAAATTTATAAATTTAAAAATGAATTTTCCACACTTTGCACACGCTCCGTCATTTTCTCCTCCCCGATAATCTGCACCGGTTCTATAGATATGATATACGATCAATTATTCCCAAGTGTGCGTCCTATAATTATCCCCAATCAGCACGGTTTCTTTCCACAGAGGTCTATAGAATCAAATCTCTTACAATTTACCGATATTGTTTTGAAGGCGATGGACAAAGGATTACAAGTAGACACACTGTACACTGACTTCTCAAAAGCTTTTGATAAAATCAATCATCGAATACTTCTGAGAAAGTTGCGATGTCTCGGTATACACGGAGACCTATACAGATGGTTTACTTCCTATATCAAAAATCGAAGTCAGGCAGTTGTGATCCAAGGGTTTAGTTCCATATTCAAAAATGTCCCATCTGGAGTTCCACAAGGCTCACACCTTGGACCTATTTTATTCTTAATTTATATTAATGACATTAAAGAATGTTTCTTAAATTCTGAATTTTCACTATTTGCTGACGATGCCAAAATTTTCAAAGAAATTAAATCACCCACTGATTGCCTCCTGCTACAGGATTATATTAATAGTCTTTCAATCTACTGCCAAAAAAATCAACTTTTTCTAAATATTGCTAAATGTCACATCATTTCATTTTCAAAGAAAAAATCTAATTTGTCGGATAATTATCAGCTTAATAGTAACATACTCAGTGTCTGCACACAAGTGAAGGATCTTGGTATCATCTTGGATTCTAAATTAACTTTTATCCCGCATATAGAGTCGGTAATCGCTAAGGCCTATAGACTCCTCGGTTTCATTGCTAGAACGTCTAACCCATTCCAATCCCCTTTTACTCTTATCATCCTATATTTCTCATTTGTACGCAGTCAACTTGAATTCGGATCGGTAGTTTGGAACACACATTATTCCACCTACAGCGACCGACTTGAAAATGTCCAACATAAATTTTTTAATATATTAAATTCACGTGCTCGCTTAGACATTAAATCTCATTCAGAAAGTGAGTGTTACTATAAAATACCCCCCCTCTTAAATAGAAGAAACACTCAAGATTTATCCTACCTCTATAAAATTTTAAATAACTTAGTTGACTCGCCCTATTTATTAGAACAAATAACTTTCAACTGTCCAACGCGACAAACACGATCAAATAATCTTTTTTACCCAAATTTGAGTAGAACTAATTACATAAAAAATTGTTTTATTATCCGCTCTACCTCAAAATATAATGCCGTAAATTTTTCTAATAACATTGACATTTTCAACGATAAATTGCTTCCTTTTAAATTTAAATTACGCCAACTTTTCAATAACTATTAACATAAACTGTATATATTGCATCCCATTTCCCTCCCCTCCTTACCCTTTCCTCTTCGTATATTCAGTTTAAAATCACTCTTTTATTTTTTTGTTTTTCTTCTTTTAGTTTATTAATATTATTATTTTTTTAATAATATATACTAGTTTTTAGTTTATTATGTTTACTTTTATGTAAAAGCATTTTGTTTATCAGTCTGCTATTTTTTAGTTTATTATGTACTATGTATTTAATTATGTACTATTTACTATTTTTTAATTTATTATGTACTATGTATTTAATTTCCGAAGAAACTTCACTGGTGTTATATATTATGTAATTATCAGTTATTATTGTTACACTGTTTGTTTCTCCAAAAAAATAAAATAAAATAATAAAATAAAAATAGAGCTCAGGTGCTCGCGGAGCCGCCTCAGGACCTCCGAATCATTAAAGGTCTAGTGCCTATCCCAGCAGCGGAACACTTCTTATATCCTACGACATCTGAATTGCTTAATCCGGGATGTCCACCGAATCTAAATAATCGTCCATATAGAACCTTTTCCGGATGGCCTTGGCGGCTTCTGGATACGTCGCGGCACTGGCATCGGCTATGCAGTTCCGCACATACTGCGCCATCATCGACTTCATTCGGTAGGTACCGGGCTCTGTTTCGCCCGGCTGCCTCCACAGAAACAACTGCGCATCCTGGTCCTACCTTTTCATTTGGATGCGCAGGAACATATCTCTCACATCGGCCGCCAGTGCAACTTTTCCCTCCGGGAATCGGAAAATATTCCCCGATACTGAGAACGGCATATAGGGACCAGTCAGTAGGGCGTCGTTCCAATGATATTCCCCTGCATCGGCTGGTTTATTTGCATTGAAAACTGCGAAGTGAGACAAATACCAGTGGCGGCCGCTCAGCCGCGCCACCTCACTATTCGCCACCCGCTGTGCGTATACAGAAAAGGTACGGAGTACCTCCAGTACCCCGTAAGCGGACGCATACGCCCGGTCACGCCCGCATCTCCTCTCGATCTGCGTCAGTCGTCACTTTGCCTCCACAGGAGCCCCGTCTTCCAGCGGCCGCTAGGTAGCTGGCGCGTAGTAGCTACCATTATTTCTGTGGCTCGGGCATCCTCAGTACTGACCCGGGCCGCGGCGGTCACCCAGTGAATCCACCGCGTAGTGCTGTCGTACCAGCGCCTCCAGACGGGTGTCGGCGAATGGGCTCGGCACGCCGGCGAGTGCTAGAATGGTAGCGCTCGCAGGGCCGTGCGGGACAGGATTCTCGACCCGCGGGCCGGCTTCACCTCTTGAGTCACTACGAGGTGAGCGTGATCCTGTCCAATCAACAATTGCGGGACCATTTGCCTCGCTTTCTTCGGGCCTGCGCACGTCCTTTTCTTTCGGGCCGGCTTTGTCCATAGCGCCAGTCCGCGCACCGTACTCGCCCTCAGCGAGTGCTCGTTACATGCACTACTTGCGACCGGGCATCCGATGAGCACATCCCGCTCGCCCCGTGGATCCCCAGCTCGCGTACCGATCCTCGGGCCCCGACGGCACTGGCTACTTTTGCGTCAATTAAGGTCACCGTTGAACCTTCATCGAGAAGCGTGTGCATCTTTACTTGCCTCCGGAGGCCACTGATTGACACCAGGATCACTTTTAACAACACCCGGAGATGCTGCCGGTCTCCCGTGAAACCCACTAGGTCGCCGCCGCTCGGGCCGGCGTACCCCTCCGACCGCCGGCGCGCACTCGATGCGGCGGCCGGAACAGCCCCGCTCGGCGAGTGCGATCCCACGGACGCGGCCGCGGAGCGCGGCGTCCTTTGTAGCAGGCGATGGTGCAGTGCACGGCACACGCTCACATCGTATCGCGTTAACCGGCACTGTGAGGCCCTGTGTACCGCTTGTTCTTTCTCACTTCGTCCCATCGGTCACGAAAATACGTGCAGGCGGCCGTCTCATGCCGCATAATTTACACTGCCGCTCCTTGCGGTCCGTCGGGGTCGCTTTCTTCTTCAAATGTGGCGTGTACGTCGCTGGTTCCAGGCACCCGGTATGCAGTGCCTCCGCGGTCAAGTCCGTCAGCCAGGTGGAGAAGTCGTGGACGGTGACGTCTTCGGTCATTCCTCGGCGCTCACCCATCCGATACATCTTGTAGCAGGTGGGCATTTGCCAACCATTTCTGTCAGCGGCTGCGCGGGTGCCAGCTGCTTGCAGTTGAAGTTTTCAACTGTTGCCACCGCGTTCCTCACGGTGACAGCGTACTCGACGATCAGTGGTGGCGATGTCGGCGTGCCTGGGATGGCGCCTCACCCGCTCCAGTATGCTATTCATTCATACCGTCTCTCAAGTATGGCCATAATCTCAGGCAGATTGCGGGGCTCGATCGGGAGCGCCGCCACCGACTCCCGTGCCCTCCCTCTCAGGGCTCTCTGTAGGCGTAGCAGATTCTCCGCAGCCGACAGCTCGAACAGGTTTGTTGACTGATCGTACTGCCGCTTGAATATCGGCCAGTTTAGTGGATCACCGCTAAACGGCGTAAAATCCTTTGCCACCGCCTGCCGCGCAATGAAGGCGTTCATGCGCGGTTCGTCCTGGCCCGAGTGTGTTCTCACTCTCACTTCTCACGAGTGTGTTGTGTCAGTTGTAAAAAGTCAATCGAAAGCCATTAGAAAGGAAATCGAAAGCAGGCAGTTGGAAAGACGAGATCCGAGGGAGTGAATCGGCAACGAGACCCGGGAGGACATTCAGAGAGCAGTTGTAAAGACGCGACGGGAACGGAAGTAAGCGATGGAGGCGAGAGCGCGTTCTATGCCGAATTATTCTCGGGCAGAAAATGGAAAAATGTAAATAATAAGAATATAAGGTTAATTATAGTCTGCGATAAGGCGAAGGAGTCAGTTTGGGTTTGGATCGGGCGTGGACTCCAAGAGAAGCGAATGGACCAATGGGATGGCGGCCCGTCCTGTGACGGGAAGAGAACAGATCGGCAGATGGGAGACACCCCACTGTTGAGGTATAAAAATGGCCTAGGCACGGCCCTGGAGCAAGTGATAAATGGAACTCATTTGTCGAAACCCGGAGTTTTCGAAACGAGGCCCGGAAAAGTGGTAGAGAGAGTTGGGAAACGAAACCCAGAGGAGAGAGTCGGACACGAGGTCCGGGAGAATCGAAGTCGTAAAGTGATAAACAGAGAGAATTGTCGAAACGAGGCCCGGAAAAGTGAGTCGGAGACAAGGTCTGGGAGGCAGAAGTGGTAGAAAAAGTTGCGAAACAAAACCCGGAGGAGCGAGTCGGACACGAGGTCCGGGAGGACTCAGTTGTCAAAACGCAATCGAAAGCGCACAGAATCAGCCATTCAACACCGGAAACCCGATCGAACGTAATAGAGAGTCGGAGGATAGACAGCCACAGTTCACCGGATTTTATCCAGGAGCAACCATCTGATAGCCCATCGCCGGAGCCAGCAGGTAGCCATCCACGCCGGGTGCTCACGGTATCACTTCGCCGGCCAGAAGATCCGAAGAAAATCACAAGATAACCCGAGGAAGAATTAGTCTTATATTAAGTTAGTTATAAGTATTTCCACCTGCCCGTGAATGTAAACGTGTATTCAATAAATGTTTAATTTCTGCATCTTCGAGTGTTCATTTTCACCTGTATTACTCTTCCTTTAACCATGGTACTGATGAAGCGTGATACCTGATGGATGGGTCGCGAAGCGAACCTTCCTTCAGAGTGCGGGGTATCGTTCTGATGAGCGATCAGGAGCTGATACGGATACGTACTTGTAAACCGAGGCCAAACTAACGGGTAGACAACGAAGTCCTGGTACCGACACTGATGTATGGAAGTGAGACCTGAAGATGCTTGGGCGTATGTGCGGCAGATCCATTTGTGAATGAAGTAACAAGGAAAAAATTCCTTATTTAAAAACATAATATAATTAATTATAATTCTTAATCAATCATAATAAATCATGGGTCGTAGACGTCGTGTCCCCCGTGTGTATCAAAGGTACGTACCTTTGTCAAGGATTCAGATATACTGTGGGTACTCTGGATAGAAATTTCACGGTACGGCCAATAAAAGGTGGGCACTTTCCTTCAATGAGTATACGGTCCTCACCTCGAAACAGTCATTTTGAAGTTTGATTCCGAATACAGACCTTAAAGTCAACGGAGAGCGCGAGCTTTATGTAGCGCACACGATGACTGTCGTCGAGGTTGAAGGGTTGCCGAATGAAACTACAATTGTCTAGCACGAATCGACGGATGAATGCCTCTCTTCGACACGGTAAAGTCGATAGACGGCGCGAGCTCTATAAGCGCACTCGATCTTTTTCGTCTAGGTTGAAGGATTGCGTCAGCAAGTACAATCGTCGGACACGAATCATCGGATGAATGCCTCTCTTTGATTTGGTAAAGTCGATTGACGGCACGAGTTCTATGTAGCGTTGACGATGATGCGTCTAGGAGTTAGACAGGACCTCGAGCTATACGTAGTGCACACGATGACTCTCGTCGATGTTGAAAGGTTGCTGACTAAAAGTACCATCGTCGGACACGAATCGACGGAAGAATGCCTTTCTTTGGGTTGGTGTGTACATTTGTGCGCTACCTAGAGATCGCGCCATCTGTCGAATTTACCAAGTCAAAGAAAGCCATTCATCCATCGATTCGTCTCCGACGATTGTACTTTCAGTCAGAAAGGCTTCAATCGAGACGGCTGTCATCGTGTGTACTACATAAAGCTCACGCCCTCTGTTGACTTTGAATGTGTAACTCCTAGACGCGTCATCGTCAATGCTACATAGAGCCTGTACCGTCTACCGACTTTACCAAGTCAAAGAGAAGCATTCATCCGTCGATTCTTGTCCGGCGATTGTACTTCCAGTCTGCAACCCTTTAACCGCGACGAGTGTCATCGAGCGCGTTACATAGAGCTCGCGCCATCTGTTGACTATACTAACTCAAAGAGAGGCATTCATCCATCGATTAGTGTCCGAAGATTGAACATTCAGTCGGCAACCCTTCAACCTCGACGAGAGCCATCGTGTGTGCTACATCGAGCTCTCACCCTCTGTCGTCCTTACCACGTCGAAGAATGGCAATAATCCGTCGATTCGTGTCCGATGCTTGATCTTTCAGTCAGCAACCCTTCAACCGCGGCGAGAGTCATCGAGTGCGCTACATAGAAGCATAGAGCGTATCTGCTTGATAACATGTTTGACGGGATGTTTGAAGGCGTGTTCGACGGTGCGTTTGACGATGTGTTTAAGGGATAGCCCTACCGATAGCGGTATGAACATTTGTATCACATATAGGCTCCTATAAAATCTTTTCATATATGATAAAGAAAGTACCTAGGGGCTGGCACCTTGGACTGATACAATAAAATTTTATTTTAGAGATGCTATGAAATTCTGTAGAAAATTGAATATATGATGTACCCATATTTCACTTTGGGACAGAACTAGAAAATATTGAAAATTGAAGATATTATGGTAAAGAAAGAAAAGGGAGGCTTAAATATTACTTTTTCTTGATGCCGCTACTGGCTCATAGATGTCCTTGCCCATAATCTATAGCACAACCATTAGTCATGACGCGGCTACTGGCTCATAGATACCCTTGCCGGTCAGTATACAGCCGTATACAGTCATCTAAAAATCAAAAAAAATGATTTATTTTGGCTAATCTGCAAAATTGTGTAAACAATTTTACAAATATAATAAAAAATCTTTAAACCGTATGCATAACATCTAGAGGCAACTAGATCAACAAAATAGTTAAAGGTTTTATAGTAAATAGAGAAATTAGATACATTTTTTTTGCATTTAAAAAAAATGCATTATTTTGGATATACTTTGAAAATGTGAAAACAATTGTTCATCGATCATAAGCACCATTTGTCATCAACTGTAACACATCTATACCCCCTCAAATAACCAAAATAACAAAAGGTTTTATAATAAATATAGAAATAAGATAAAGTCATCTAAATATCAAAGATAATTATTTATTTTGCCTATTCTGCGAAATTGTGTAAACAATTTTACAAATATCATTAAAAACCTTTTAAGCGTATGCATGACATCTAGAGACAACTAACTGATTAAAATAGGTAAACGTTTTATAGTAAATAGAGAAATTAGAAACAGTTATCTAAAAATCAAATAAAATGATGTATTTTGGCTATCCTGCGAAATTGTGTATACAATTTTACAAATATAATAAAAAACTCTAAAATCGTATGCATGACATCTAGAGGCAACTAACTGATCAAAATAGTTAAAGGTTTTATCGTAAATAGAGAATTTAGACATAGTCATCTAAAAATCAAGGAAAATGATCTATTTTGGGAATTCTGTGAAATTGTGTAAACAATTTTACAAATATCATAAAAACCTGTAAACGGTAATAATGACATCTTGAGGCAACTAACTGATCAAAATAGTTAAAAGTTTTATCGTAAATAGAGAAATTAGAAACAGTCATCTAAAAATCAAAGAAAATGATTTATCTTGGCTAATCTGAGAAATTGTGTAAACAATTTTGCAAATATCACAAAAAACCTTTTAAGCGTATGCATGACATCTAGAGGCAACTAACTGATCATAAAAGTTAAAGGTTTTGTTCCGCACAGCTACGCGGCCGAAAAGGGGCGCGGACCGCGGTCCGCGCAAACGCCGGACGAAAACTTGTACTTGGCCGCTTTATGGCAATATTTCGTCCGGCACGGGACGCCCTTGGAGAATCGCCGCCACTGTGACACCGCGCGGCCGCCGGGGAGCGGGGAGCGGGGCCGCGGACGAGGCCACGCCCCGCCGCCGCCTGAATTGTGTTATTTCTATTTTTTGCTATAACTTAAGTTAGAAAATTATTATGTATGAAATGAATATGTCAATAAAGAGAGGATGGAGAGGGCGATCGCCCGGGAATAATTTAATGCACCTTAAAAATCTTTCTGGTAATAAAAACGACGTTTTAAGGTTTGAGGTGTATTTATAAATTCTCCCGGCCATCGCCCGCTATAAAAACTACCAGGCATCGCGAGGCAGGTCAATGTTTGTATTAAAAAATACTTGCGATGCCTGGGGAATGTCGTATTCCATTTTTATGTTTAATAATGTACGACAAATTATAGATCTACCTCCCCTTACGGGACGGCGGAAAAAATGGCTGCTGTTGCCAAATTTCGTCGCCAGGCGATGTTGGCGCGGGACCGAATCGGGGTGGCGCGGGGATCATCTTAGCCCCCTGATTGGTCCCGGAGTTTTGCTGGAGTCTTACGCTCCAGCGCAAGAGCTGTAAATATAAATAAACGGTCCAGCGGTTGCAAAAACACTCTCTCTCGCTTCGCTTCACCTGCACCGCTGGACATCACTACTAGAACTTCTTTTACTTTGACCCCTGCCTTCACCTGGACTTTCTTCCCTCTGGATTTTTGACTTTGGCTGCACCTTTGGACTGATCTCGGAAGATTTTCTACGACCTGGCTACCCTACTGGACACGATTTTGGACCACATTGGACCTCTGCGCACCGCAGGAGAATCGGCGTCCGAGGCTACGGAGCGGCGACATTTTTACCAGCACCTCAGCGATACTACAGTCTTGTTCCTGTGCGGAACAGATTTTATAGTTAATAGAGAAATTAGATACAGTCATCTCAAAATCAAAGAAAGAGATTTATTTTGGCTATTCTGCGAAATTGAGTAAGCAATTTTACAAATATCATAAAAACCTTTAAACCGTAAGCATGATATCTAGAGGTAACTAACTGATCAAAATAGTTTAAGGTTTTATCGTAATCAGAGTAATTAGATAGTCATCTAAAAATCAAAAAAAAATATTTATTTTGGCTATTCTGCTAAATTGTGTAAACAATTTTACAAATATCATAAAAAAGCTTAAAACCGTATGCATTATATCTAGAGCCAACTAACTGATCAAAATAGTTAATGGTTTTATCGTAAATAGAGAAATTAGATACAGTCATCTAAAAATCAAAGAAAAAGATTTTTTTTGGCTATTCTGCGAAATTGTGTAAACAATTTTACAAATATCATAAAACACCTTAAAATCCTTTGCATGACGTCTAGAGCCAACTAACTGATCAAAATAGTTAAAGATTTTATCGTAAATAGAGTAATTATATACAGTCATTTAAAAATTAAAGATAATGATTTATTTTGGCTTTTCTGCGAAATTGTGTAAACAATTTTACAAAAATCATAAAAACCTTTTAAGCGTATGCATGACATCTAGAGGCAACTAGCTCAACAAAAAAGTTAAAGATTTTATAGTAAATAGAGAAATTAGATACATTTTTTTTTGCATTTAAAAAAAATGCATTATTTTGGATATACTTTGAAAATGTGAAAACAATTGTTCATCTATCATAAGCACCATTTGTCATCAACTGTAACACATCTATACGCCCTCAAATAACCATAATAACGCAAGGTTTTATAGTAAATAGAGAAAATAGATACAGTCATCTAAAAATCGAAGAAAAAGATTTATTTTGGCTATTCTGCGAAATTGTGTAAACAATTTTATAAATATCATAAAAAAACCTTAAACCATATGCATGACATCTAGAGGCAACTAACTGAACAAAATAGTTAAAGGTTTTATAGTAAATAGAGAAATAATATACATTTTTTTTTTGTGAATGAAGTAGCACCGTGCCCGCACGTCTGCACGTTCGGCAGACGTGCGGGTACGGTGTTACTTCATTCACGAGGGAGTGAGGTGGCGACCAGCGGGACGCGATGACATTGGTGGCAACCGCCATCTCTGACGCGATCTGATCGGCGAGGATCGGAGAAAGCCCGAGGCACACTCGGGACAGGATGAGTCGCGCATGAACGTCTTCATTGCGGGGCAGGCGGTGCAAAGGATTTTACGCCGTTTAACGGTGATCCGCTAGACTGGCCGATATTCAAGCGGCAGTACGATCAGTCAACAAACCTGTTCGAGCTGTCGGCTGCGGAGAATTTGCTATGCCTACAGAGAGCCCTGAAAGGGAGGGCACGGGAGTCGGTGACGGCGCTTCTGCTCGAGCCCCGCCATGTGCCCGAAATCATGGCTATATTTGAGAGATGGTATGGCCGGCCAGATAAAATTGTGGATATCATGCTGAAGCGGGTGAGGCGCCATCCCCGCCTCGCCGTTATCGCCACCACTGAGGCGATCGTCGAGTAAGCGTTCACCGTGAGGAACCTGGTGGCAACCGTTAAAAACTTCAACAGCAAGCAGCTGGCATTCGCGCAGCTGCTGTCAGAAATGGTGGGCAAAATGCCCGCCGCCGCATCGAGTGCGCGCCAGCGGTCGGAGGGGTACGCCGTCCGGAGCGGCGACGATCTGGTGGGTTTCACGGGTGACCGGCAGTATCACCAGGTGTTGTTAAAAGTGATCCCGGTTTTAGTCAGTGACCTCCGGGGGCAAGTAAAAATGCACGCACTTCTTGATGAAGACTCACCGGTGACCTTTATTGACGCAAAAGTGGCCAGTGCCGTCGGGGCCCGAGGACCGGTGCGCGAGCTGCGAATCCACGGGGAGAGCGGGATGTGCTCGTCGGATAGCCGGTCGTAAGTAATACATGCAATCGTGTCGGACGACGATGGCGAGCACTCGCTGAGAGCGAGTACGGTGCGCGGACTGGCGCTACCCGCGCAGTTGACAATGCCGGCCCGAGAGAGAGGAGCGCGCGCAGGTCCGAGAAAGTGAGGCAGGTGGTGCCGCAATTGATGATCAGATAGGATCACGCACATTTCATAGTGACTCGAGAGGTAAAACCGGCCCGCGGGGCGAGAATCCTGTCCCGCACGGCTCTGGAGTGGACCGTGAACGGTACTGCTACGCCACATGAGGAGGATGCGAGCGCTATCATTCTAGCGCTCGTCGGTGTGCCGAACCCGGCCGCCGACACCCCCCTGGGGGCGCTGGTACGATAGCACTACGCGGTGGATTCACTGGGGGTGACCGCCGTCGCCCGGGTCTATACAGAGGATGCGCAAGCCATATAAATAATGGTAGCTACTACGCGCCAGCTACCTAGCGGCCGCTGGGAGAAGGGGCTCCTGTGGAGGCAGAGTGACGCCGGTCTACCAAATTACTGACAATGCGCGGTAGGCCGGCTGGTGTACGGCATCGAGAGGATATGCGGGCCAGACCCAGCGTATGCGGCCGCTTACGGAGCAAAGCTGGCGGAGTACCTCCAGAAAGGGTACTGAAGGTACTCCATACCTTTTCTGGATATGCACAGCGGGTGGTGAATAGTGAGGTGGCGCGGCTGAGCGGCCGCCACTGGTATTTGTCTCACTTTGCAGTTTTCAATGCAAATAAACCAGGAAAACATAGGATCGTTTGCAACGCGGCCAGCCGATGCAGGACGACGCCTTGCTGACTGGGCCCGATATGTTGTCCTCACTATTGGGGAATATTTTCCGATTCCGGGAGGGAAAAGTGGCACTGGCGGCCGATCTGAGAGATATGTTCCTGCGCATTCAAATGAGAAGGCAGGACCAGGATGCGCAGTTGTTTCTGTGGGAGCAGCCGGGCGAAACAGAGCCCGGTACCTACCGAATGAAGTCGATGATGGCTCAGTATGTGCGGAACTACATAACCGATGCCAGTGCCGCGACGTATACAGAAGCTGCCGAAGCTAGGAAGGTTCTATATGGATGATTATTTAGACTCGGTGGACACCCCGGATTAAGCAATTCATATGTCACAGGATATAACAGAAGTGATCCGCCGCGGGGAGATGCACTAGACAAATTGGACCTCCAATGATCCGGAGGTCCTGAGGCGGCTCCCCGAGCACCTGATCTATAGAACCGGTACATATTATCGGGGAGGAGAAAACGACGGAACGTGTGCAAAGTGTGGAAAGTTTATTTTTAAACTTATAAACTTGCCGGAACTGTACGGAGGAGACCGCTCGACAAAGCGCCCACTTCTTAGCGCGATGTTGCGGATATTCGACCTGGTAGGCATTGTGGCCTGCCTGCTCATAAGGTCGAAAATCCTGCTGCTGTAGTGGTCCAAGGTCGGCTGGGACGAGCCGATTTTCCATTTCTCCGTGTGCTCGAGGACGAGCACACGGAGAAATGGAAAGCGCGGCACCGGCTAGCCATGATTAGCCAACGTGCGGTGCCACGGCAGGTGATAAGAGGCCGGAGAAGCCGGCCAACGCTTCACGTGTTCAGCGAAGCTTTGGAACAAGCGTGCTGCGCGGTCGCTTACTTCGTCAAGGCGAGAGAGGGCGGTAAATACGTAGTCTTCACCTCGGCGAAGTGTAAGGTGGCCCCGCTCAAGCCGCTTTCCATTCCGCGGCTTGAGCTGCAAGCAGCTTTGATGGCCGCAAGATTAGCGGCCACCATCAAAGAGGAATAAACTTGTTCTATTAAAAGAACCGTCATATGGACGGATTCGATGACGGTCTTGACCTGTATAAGGACGGATCACCGGCCTACTCGGCCTTTGTGGCCAACCGGCTCGGGGAGATTGACGACCTGACGGACGCCATCTCCTGGAGATGGGTGCTCACGAAGCAGGATCCCGGTGATTTGGCCACTCGGGAAAATGAGCCGCTCGATTTGTCAGAGGTCAGCAAATGGTTCAGCGGACCAGCGTTCCTAAGAGTCCCGGAGTCGGCCTGGACGCAGGAGCCCTAGCGGGCCGAACCGAGCCGGGAGGCGCTCGAGCGGCGGCCGGAGACCGTAGTGCTCACCGGGCGCTCGTCCGCGGGCGGCGGGGCTCTGCCCGACATCGCCCGCTTCTCATCATGGATTCCGACTAGTACCCACTACGGCATGGGTCAGGCGATTTATTATGAATTGCCGGCTCACACAACGCACCGCGCCGGATACAGAACTAACCACGCACGGTATCATGTCGATGAGATCCATTCCGCCAGGCTGCGTAAATGTGTGCGCTGTGTGTCGCGAAGGCGACGCCGAGTGTCAAAATTTTAGTCAACTAGTCAACAAAATTTTAGTGGAGTGGCGTTTGAATTGGACACGTCATGTGACGAACACACGCGCACTATCCACTCACAATAAATCAATATTATACCACAGCATGGTTCTGCCTACTATCACCTTCGCAGCGCCTGTCCTCAGCAGCATACACAAAACGAAATATACGCAGCTCCAAGTTATTCAAAATAAAGCACTTAAAATCATACACAACACCACACCCAAAACAAATGTATCTAGACTACACCACCAGCACAAGGTGAACACAATAATACAATGCTTTGATAAATTATCGGCAAACTTCCACAAATCTTGCTCCCATCCTTCTCAAGATAATCCTCTCATCCGAGCTGTAAAATGCACAAAAAACTGCAGGTACCCTGAATAGCTTTTATTTTATGCAGCATGAGCCACTGATAATGCAAGGCGACCAGGCTACGATATTTAATAAGTAATAATAAATTTAATAGACGTAACTCGTTGCGAGCAGAAAGTTAGAGTCAAGTCAGATAAAATACCATAGATGTATGATCACAGATAATAGATGCATGACCGTAGGGAACAATGGCGTCGTTAGAAAGGAAAATATTGTGTTATACTCCAGCTTCGGTTGTGTCGTGAGCGTATTTACCATCTCCAAGAGGGGCTGTCGTCGACTGTCGCTCGCTGAACATACAATCGTCAGGCACGACGCGTTGCACGAAAGTCACTCATCGACTAGATAAGGTCGACAGAGGGCGCGAACTTTATGTAGCGCACACACTTATGCAGCTTGGAAGAAAGATGGACGAATTACTCTTTGGGGGTTAGATCGTGGTTAAATGAAAGAAAGAATAGTGATTGGCGTGCGGGTGTTTATTGAGTCGGATAGAACAATGAAGATAGATAAGAATGAATACGAGGAGTGAGTGAAGATGCAGAGATGTGCGTGTGTTACGAAATGAATCGGCGGCCTCGCACAACACGCGCGGGACAGCGAGATCACCACTGTGGAGCGATAAAACAAAAAATACCGCATGGCGGTGAATGATCGAACCAGACTTATATCAGCAGCCGGCCGCGCTGTCGCTAGCGTCGATGCCGGCTGAGATGGCGGTGGATTTGAATTCTGATCCCTGTATCCCTCTTCGATACTGAGATCTAAGCACGGCGCATCTAATATACAATCGTTGGACACAAATTAATGAACGAGTGCCTCTCTTCGACATGGTGAAGTCGACGTCGAAGTCAAGAAGGCGTGAGCTCCGTGAGGCATAAATAATGACGCGTCTAGGCGGAAGCGCCGGTGAATAAAATTACCCGCCACCCGCTGTGCGTATCTTTTCTGAAGGAACTCCGACAGCTTTGCCCCGTAAGCGGCCGCATACGCAGGGTCTTGCCCTCACCCCCTCTCCGTCCGGCCGGCAGGACTACCGCGCATTGTCGGTTCTTTGGTAGACCGGCGTCACTCTGCCTCCACAGGAGCCCCGTCTCCCAGCGGCCGCTACGTATCTAGCGCGTAGAAGCTACCATTATTTCTATAGCCCAGGCATCCTCAGTATTCACCCAGGCCGCGGCTGTCTCCCCCGGTGAATCCACCGCATAGTGCTGTCGCACTAGAGCCTCCAGGCGGGTGTCGGCGGATGGGCTCGGCACGCCGGTAGCGCTCGAATCCTACACGTGTGGCTCAGCAGTACCGTGGAGGGCCGTGGGGGACAGGATTCTCGTCCCGCGGGCAGGCTTCACCTCTCGAGTCCACTATGAGGTGCGCGTAATCCTGTCCGATCATCAATTGCGGCACCACTTGCCTCGCTTTCACCGGGCCCGCGCGCGCCCCTCTCTCTCGGGCCGGGATTGTCCACAGCGCCAGTCCGCGCACCGCACTCGCCCTCAGCGAGTGCTCGCCGCTGTCGCCCGACACGGTTACGTGCACTATTTGCGACCGGGCATCCGTCGAGCACATCCCGCTGCAGCTCGCGCAACGATACATGGGTCTCGACGGCACTAGCCACTTTTGCATCAATTAAGGTCACCGTAGAACCTTCATCGAAAAGCGCGTGCACCTTAACTTGCCCCCGGGGGCCACTGACTGACACCGGGATCACTTTTAACAAAACCCGGTGGTGGTGCCGGTCTTCCTCTCGTGTGGCGTGTACTTGCGCGCTCCGGCGCCCGTTCTGCATGTACGCGGCCGGTTCCAGACACCCGGTATGCGGAGCCTCCGCGGTCAACGTCAGCCAGGCTGAGAAATCATAAACGGTGTATTTTTTGGCCACACCTCGGCGCTCATCCATCCGAAACATCTTGTAGCAGATGGGCATTTTGCCAACCGTTTCCATTAGCAGCTGCGCGGATACCGGCTGCTTGCCGTTGAAGTTTTCAACGATCGACGTTGACTGTCAAGACTTTGTCGACTTTCAATGTCTAGTAGTTCATTCAAAGTCGACAGAGGGCGCGAGCTCTATGTAGTGCACACGACGACAGCCGTCTAGAATGAAGCCTTTCTGACTGAAAGTACGGTCGTCGAAGACGAATCGATGGATGAATGCCGATCTTTGACATGGTAAAGTCGACAGATGGCGCGAACTCAATGTAGCGCACTCGATGATTCTCGTCGATGTTGAACGGTTGCTAACTGAAAAGACAATCGTCGGACATGAATTGATGGATGAAAGCATCTTTTCGTTATGGTAAAGTCGACAGAGGGCGCGAGATCTATTTTGCGCACACGATGACTCTCGTCTACGATGAAACGTTGATGACTGAAACCTCATCCGTCGAACACGAATCGACGGATGAATGCCTCTCTTTGACTCGGTAAACACAATAGACGGCACGAGATCCATGTAGTTTTGACGATGACGTGTCTAAGAGTTAAGACATTTAAAGTCTACAGAGGGCGGGAACTATATGTAGTTCACACAATGACAGTCGTCTAAGTTTTAGTCTTTATGACGGAAAGTACAATCGTCGGTGACAAATCGATGAAAAAATGCCTCTCTTCGATATGGTAAATTCGACAGAAGGCACACGTTCTATGTTGCGCACACGATGACGATGACGTTTTGGTTGAAACGTTGATGACTGAAAGTACAATCGTCGGACACGAATCAATGGATGAACGCCTCTCTTTGAACTGGTAAAGTCGGTAGACGGCACGAGTACTTTGTAGCGTTAACGATGACGCGTCACGACATTTAAAAGAAACATTCCTCGGTGGACACGTAATTTGACCAACCTGGTTGAGTAGACTATTTACTCGGTGCCGATGTTTGTCATGCATACGGTTTAAAAAGTTTTTTATGATATTTGTACAATTGTTAACACATATCACAGTGTAGCCAAAATAAATATTTTTTTTTGATTTTGAGATGACCGTATTTATTTTTCTATTTACCATAAAACCTTGAGTTATTTTGGTTATTTTAGGGCCTATAAATGTGTTACAGTTGATAACAAATGGTGCTTATAATAGATTAAAAAATGTTTTCACATTATCAAAGTATATCCAAAATAATACACTTTCTTTAAATGCTAAATGACCGCATCTAATTTCTCTATTTACTATAAAACATTGAACTATTTTATCGAGCTAGTTGCCTCTAGATGTCACGCACACGGATAAAAAACTGTTTTATGATATTCGTACAATTGTTTATACATATTCACAGTTTAGCCAAAATATATCATTTTTCTTAATGTTCAGATGAGCGTATCTAATTTCTCTATTAACTTAAAAACCTTGAGTTATTTTGGTTATTTGAGGTCGTATAGATGTGTTACAGTTGATGACAAATGGTGCTTGTGACAGATGAACAATTGTTTTCACATTTTCAAAGTATATCCAAAATAATGCATTTTTTTTCAATGCAAAAAAAATGTATTTAATTTATTTATTTACCTAAAAACCTATAACTATTTAAATGAGCTAGTTGCCTCTAGATGTCGAGCGTACGGTTTTAAAGTTTTTTATTATACTTGTAAAATTGTCCACGACTTCTCCACCTGGCTGACTGAGTTGACCGCGGAGGCACTGCATACCGGATGCCTGGAACCGGCGACTGACATGCAGAAAAGGCCCCGGAACGCGTAAGTACACGCCACACAAGAGGAAGAAAGCGACCCCGACGGACCGCAAAGAGCGGCCGCGCCCGGAGGATCGCACTCGCCCCGCATCGAGTGCGCTGCAGCGGTCGGAGGGGTACGCCGGCCGGATCTTATTTCTGAAAATCTCCCGTTGACATCCCTATATCAGAGGTGTTGAGCCTATTGCGTCCCACACTGTTTACATTTTAATTTTAGAAAATTTTCACGAGCATTTTTGCAATGGAATTTCGGTAAAAATTTTCCACGGCAACACGTTGTTATTATAAATTTAATTTTGTTCGGTGAAAATTTTCCATAGCAACACGTTGTTTGTTTGTATAGATTTCGTTTAGAAATGGCATTGACGGTGTTACGGAATAAATTTAAAATGTCTTACGACCGGTTCAAAAACACGAATTTTACAATTGAAACTAAAAGACGGTCATCTACGGTAACAGGAGTTATTTAAAGAGCGGAAGAGATTTATAATGAATTAGTTGCGATTTCCACCTCTGACGGAACGCGCACTCAGAGTTGTCAGACATCACGGCTTCCAATAGTATTCTCCACTATAAATGTTTTTGATGGGGTCCTATTATTTAAGTTTATTTAATTCATTAATATTGCCTCGGAAAGATATATCAAAAACGGAACAGTTTTATTATCTGTTCACAAATGTAACCGATGAACCGCGCTCATTGCTTCCACACCCGACACCTCCCATCCGTTGATGGATCGTCAGACACAGCGTTGGAAATTTTGAAAGCCAGATAGGAAAATAAAAGGTTGTTCTCACCTCATCCACATTGATACATCTTCTCATACAAGATCGCCGATTATCGAGACTTCTAACATGACCATCCTCTAGCAATTGGTTAACTCGGTCGTACCGACTCTTCCGCGGACGTCAGCAGTCTTCAGTCTCACCATCCGCAAATCCTTCTGACATAATCACAGTCAATAATAGTCTACAACAATAATCCCTACAATAACAATGATGAATTTTGGAATTATATATGATATAAAGCACACTATTTACAGTTGCACGATTTTGCAGATGAGCGCGTAAGCCAGGGTTCACCAGCAGCTGCCGACCGATTCCCCCATCGAGCCTACATGCTCGTCACCCTGTCGGGCGGTAGCAGAATTGCCTGCGGAGCTTCCCTGTTCAGTCCGAAATGGGCAGTCGCAGCCGCTCATCGCTCGAAGGCGGAGAGTGCGCAGGAAGGCGCGCATCGCTATGGAAAGGGCAGAGACCCGATCTCGTCCAGCGCAGGCGAGAAGTGACGGGCCGGGGACGTCATGTGCGGTGCGAGCGAGAGCGGAGATCGCAGCTCTCGCTCGTGAGTCAGGGAACATCGCAGTTAACACGGCCGGCGCACTGGGAGAGCAGGATGGCGCTATTGCTCCATTGTCGATGAGCGACATGGCTCTCACTCATGGAATAGAAGCGCCGAAAGCGCTGGAGCGAGTGAGAACCCAGAGAGTGGATCTCATTCGCACAGGGAAGCGCGGAAAGTGACCGCGTAGGAGAGCGCGCAAAAAGGCGCGTACCGCCTCAAACCAAAAGGGGTCGGAGCTAGCACCTGCAATAGCAGAAGGAAAGGCAAAGTGCCTCATACGCGCCGCGCTTAAGGCCAAGCAGAAACGCTTGGGCCTTACGAACCCAGGCGGCTACCGAGGAGTAGCTGCGTTGCCTGCAGAGTGCGGCGAAGCCGCAAGAGGGGAGTGTTCGGAAAGCTCCGGGCCGTCCGAGCAAGGACAGCGGCGGGCGACTACACACGGCCCGCCACGAAGGTGATTCTCCTGCCGACCCGGAGGCTCGGATCCCAGACAGTCGTAGAGGATTAGCTGTGCTGCCGAGGGAGTACGGCAGAGCCGAACGGGGGGAGTGTTCCGCACAGCCACAAGCCCGCGGGGGCCGCAAAAAAAAAACGTCACGAGAGGCATCTTATGCAAATAGAGAAACTCCCCCCCCGTCACTCCGCACCACTGGGATCCCGACGCCTCTGCGTGCAGTGGGCCACCCAGGAGAGGGGGAAGCCTGGCCGCGGACGAGGCCACGCCCCGGCACCAGCCGAAATTTGGGGTTATGGGGACGCGTCCAGGAGTTAGAGTTGTTGAATGAACGGCATCGTCAGCTAGAATACTCGGATGAATCCCTCTCATCGATACGGTGTAGTCGACAGAGGGTGCGAGCTCTACCTATCGTACACGATGACTTTTCAAGGCGGAAGTGTTGCAGACGAAAAGTAGGGTTATGGGGACGCGTCCAGGAGTTAGAGTTGTTGAATGAACGGCATCGTCAGCTAGAATACTCGGATGAATCCCTCTCATCGATACGGTGTAGTCGACAGAGGGTGCGAGCTCTACCTATCGTACACGATGACTTGTCAAGGCGGAAGTGTTGCAGACGAAAAGTAGGGTTATGGGGACGCGTCCAGGAGTTAGAGTTGTTGAATGAACGGCATCGTCAGCTAGAATACTCGGATGAATCCCTCTCATCGATACGGTGTATTTGACAGAGGGTGCGAGCTCTACCTATCGTACACGATGACTTGTCAAGGCGGAAGTGATGCAGACGAAAAGTAGGGTTATGGGGACGCGTCCAGGAGTTAGAGTTGTTGAATGAAGGGCATCGTTAGCTAGAATTGTCGGATGAATCCCTCTCATCGATACGGTGTAGTCGACAGAGGGTGCGAGCTCTACCTATCGTACACGATGACTTTTCAAGGCGGAAGTGTTGCAGACGAAAAGTAGGGTTATGGGGACGCGTCCAGGAGTTAGAGTTGTTGAATGAACGGCATCGTCAGCTAGAGGTGTCGGATGAATCCCTCTCATCGATACGGTGTAGTCGACAGAGGGTGCGAGCTCTACCTATCGTACACGATGACTTTTCAAGGCGGAAGTGTTGCAGACGAAAAGTAGGGTTATGGGGACGCGTCCAGGAGTTAGAGTTGTTGAATGAACGGCATCGTCAGCTAGAATACTCGGATGAATCCCTCTCATCGATACGGTGTAGTCGACAGAGGGTGCGAGCTCTACCTATCGTACACGATGACTTGTCAAGGCGGAAGTGTTGAAGACGAAATGTACAATCGTCGGACACGATTCGATGGATGAATGGCTTTCTTCGACATGCTAGTGTCGACAGAGGTCGCGAGTTCGTTGCTGGGTTCATGGGGACGCGTCTTGGAGTTAGGGTAGTTGAATGAAGGGCATCGTCAGTTAGAATTGACGGATGAATCCCTCTCATCGATACGGTGTAGTCGACAGAGGGTGCGAGCTCTACCTATCGTACACGATGACTTGTCAAGGCGGAAGTGTTGCAGACGAAAAGTAGGGTTATGGGGACGCGTCCAGGAGTTAGAGTTGTTGAATGAAGGGCATCGTTAGCTAGAATTGTCGGATGAATCCCTCTCATCGATACGGTGTAGTCGACAAAGGGTGCGAGCTCTACCTATCGTACACGATGACTTTTCAAGGCGGAAGTGTTGCAGACGAAAAGTAGGGTTATGGGGACGCGTCCAGGAGTTAGAGTTGTTGAATGAACGGCATCGTCAGCTAGAGGTGTCGGATGAATCCCTCTCATCGATACGGTGTAGTCGACAGAGGGTGCGAGCTCTACCTATCGTACACGATGACTTGTCAAGGCGGAAGTGTTGCAGACGAAATGTACAATCGTCGGACACGATTCGATGGATGAATGGCTTTCTTCGACATGCTAGTGTCGACAGAGGTCGCGAGTTCGTTGCTGGGTTCATGGGGACGCGTCTTGGAGTTAGGGTAGATGAATGAAGGGCATCGTCAGTTAGAATTGTCGGATGAATCCCTCTCATCGATACGGTGTAGTCGACAGAGGGTGCGAGCTCTACCTATCGTACACGATGACTTTTCAAGGCGGAAGTGTTGCAGACGAAAAGTAGGGTTATGGGGACGCGTCCAGGAGTTAGAGTTGTTGAATGAACGGCATCGTCAGCTAGAGGTGTCGGATGAATCCCTCTCATCGATACGGTGTAGTCGACAGAGGGTGCGAGCTCTACCTATCGTACACGATGACTTTTCAAGGCGGAAGTGTTGCAGACGAAAAGTAGGGTTATGGGGACGCGTCCAGGAGTTAGAGTTGTTGAATGAACGGCATCGTCAGCTAGAATACTCGGATGAATCCCTCTCATCGATACGGTGTAGTCGACAGAGGGTGCGAGCTCTACCTATCGTACACGATGACTTGTCAAGGCGGAAGTGTTGAAGACGAAATGTACAATCGTCGGACACGATTCGATGGATGAATGGCTTTCTTCGACATGCTAGTGTCGACAGAGGTCGCGAGTTCGTTGCTGGGTTCATGGGGACGCGTCTTGGAGTTAGGGTAGTTGAATGAAGGGCATCGTCAGTTAGAATTGACGGATGAATCCCTCTCATCGATACGGTGTAGTCGACAGAGGGTGCGAGCTCTACCTATCGTACACGATGACTTGTCAAGGCGGAAGTGATGCAGACGAAAAGTAGGGTTATGGGGACGCGTCCAGGAGTTAGAGTTGTTGAATGAAGGGCATCGTTAGCTAGAATTGTCGGATGAATCCCTCTCATCGATACGGTGTAGTCGACAGAGGGTGCGAGCTCTACCTATCGTACACGATGACTTTTCAAGGCGGAAGTGTTGCAGACGAAAAGTAGGGTTATGGGGACGCGTCCAGGAGTTAGAGTTGTTGAATGAACGGCATCGTCAGCTAGAGGTGTCGGATGAATCCCTCTCATCGATACGGTGTAGTCGACAGAGGGTGCGAGCTCTACCTATCGTACACGATGACTTTTCAAGGCGGAAGTGTTGCAGACGAAAAGTAGGGTTATGGGGACGCGTCCAGGAGTTAGAGTTGTTGAATGAACGGCATCGTCAGCTAGAGGTGTCGGATGAATCCCTCTCATCGATACGGTGTAGTCGACAGAGGGTGCGAGCTCTACCTATCGTACACGATAACTTTTCAGGGCGGAAGTGTTGCAGACGAAAAGTAGGGTTATGGGGACGCGTCCAGGAGTTAGAGTTGTTGAATGAACGGCATCGTCAGCTAGAATACTCGGATGAATCCCTCTCATCGATACGGTGTAGTCGACAGAGGGTGCGAGCTCTACCTATCGTACACGATGACTTGTCAAGGCGGAAGTGTTGCAGACGAAATGTACAATCGTCGGACACGATTCGATGGATGAATGGCTTTCTTCGAAATGCTAGTGTCGACAGAGGTCGCGAGTTCGTTGCTGGGTTCATGAGGACGCGTCTTGGAGTTAGGGTAGTTGAATGAAGGGCATCGTCAGTTAGAATTGACGGATGAATCGCTCTCATCGATACGGTGTAGTCGACAGAGGGTGCGAGCTCTACCTATCGTACACGATGACTTTTCAAGGCGGAAGTGTTGCAGACGAAAAGTAGGGTTATGGGGACGCGTCCAGGAGTTAGAGTTGTTGAATGAACGGCATCGTCAGCTAGAATACTCGGATGAATCCCTCTCATCGATACGGTGTAGTCGACAGAGGGTGCGAGCTCTACCTATCGTACACGATGACTTGTCAAGACGGAAGTGTTGCAGACGAAAAGTAGGGTTATGGGGACGCGTCCAGGAGTTAGAGTTGTTGAATGAACGGCATCGTCAGCTAGAGGTGTCGGATGAATCCCTCTCATCGATACGGTGTAGTCGACAGAGGGTGCGAGCTCTACCTATCGTACACGATGACTTTTCAAGGCGGAAGTGTTGCAGACGAAAAGTAGGGTTATGGGGACGCGTCCAGGAGTTAGAGTTGTTGAATGAACGGCATCGTCAGCTAGAGGTGTCGGATGAATCCCTCTCATCGATACGGTGTAGTCGACAGAGGGTGCGAGCTCTACCTATCGTACACGATAACTTTTCAGGGCGGAAGTGTTGCAGACGAAAAGTAGGGTTATGGGGACGCGTCCAGGAGTTAGAGTTGTTGAATGAACGGCATCGTCAGCTAGAATACTCGGATGAATCCCTCTCATCGATACGGTGTAGTCGACAGAGGGTGCGAGCTCTACCTATCGTACACGATGACTTGTCAAGGCGGAAGTGTTGCAGACGAAATGTACAATCGTCGGACACGATTCGATGGATGAATGGCTTTCTTCGAAATGCTAGTGTCGACAGAGGTCGCGAGTTCGTTGCTGGGTTCATGAGGACGCGTCTTGGAGTTAGGGTAGTTGAATGAAGGGCATCGTCAGTTAGAATTGACGGATGAATCGCTCTCATCGATACGGTGTAGTCGACAGAGGGTGCGAGCTCTACCTATCGTACACGATGACTTTTCAAGGCGGAAGTGTTGCAGACGAAAAGTAGGGTTATGGGGACGCGTCCAGGAGTTAGAGTTGTTGAATGAACGGCATCGTCAGCTAGAATACTCGGATGAATCCCTCTCATCGATACGGTGTAGTCGACAGAGGGTGCGAGCTCTACCTATCGTACACGATGACTTGTCAAGACGGAAGTGTTGCAGACGAAAAGTAGGGTTATGGGGACGCGTCCAGGAGTTAGAGTTGTTGAATGAACGGCATCGTCAGCTAGAGGTGTCGGATGAATCCCTCTCATCGATACGGTGTAGTCGACAGAGGGTGCGAGCTCTACCTATCGTACACGATGACTTTTCAAGGCGGAAGTGTTGCAGACGAAAAGTAGGGTTATGGGGACGCGTCCAGGAGTTAGAGTTGTTGAATGAACGGCATCGTCAGCTAGAATACTCGGATGAATCCCTCTCATCGATACGGTGTAGTCGACAGAGGGTGCGAGCTCTACCTATCGTACACGATGACTTGTCAAGGCGGAAGTGTTGCAGACGAAATGTACAATCGTCGGACACGATTCGATGGATGAATGGCTTTCTTCGACATGCTAGTGTCGACAGAGGTCGCGAGTTCGTTGCTGGGTTCATGGGGACGCGTCTTGGAGTTAGGGTAGTTGAATGAAGGGCATCGTCAGTTAGAATTGACGGATGAATCCCTCTCATCGATACGGTGTAGTCGACAGAGGGTGCGAGCTCTACCTATCGTACACGATGACTTTTCAAGGCGGAAGTGTTGCAGACGAAAAGTAGGGTTATGGGGACGCGTCCAGGAGTTAGAGTTGTTGAATGAACGGCATCGTCAGCTAGAGGTGTCGAATGAATCCCTCTCATCGATACGGTGTAGTCGACAGAGGGTGCGAGCTCTACCTATCGTACACGATGACTTTTCAAGGCGGAAGTGTTGCAGACGAAAAGTAGGGTTATGGGGACGCGTCCAGGAGTTAGAGTTGTTGAATGAACGGCATCGTCAGCTAGAGGTGTCGGATGAATCCCTCTCATCGATACGGTGTAGTCGACATAGGGTGCGAGCTCTACCTATCGTACACGATGACTTTTCAAGGCGGAAGTGTTGCAGACGAAAAGTAGGGTTATGGGGACGCGTCCAGGAGTTAGAGTTGTTGAATGAACGGCATCGTCAGCTAGAGGTGTCGGATGAATCCCTCTCATCGATACGGTGTAGTCGACAGAGGGTGCGAGCTCTACCTATCGTACACGATAACTTTTCAGGGCGGAAGTGTTGCAGACGAAAAGTAGGGTTATGGGGACGCGTCCAGGAGTTAGAGTTGTTGAATGAACGGCATCGTCAGCTAGAATACTCGGATGAATCCCTCTCATCGATACGGTGTAGTCGACAGAGGGTGCGAGCTCTACCTATCGTACACGATGACTTGTCAAGGCGGAAGTGTTGCAGACGAAATGTACAATCGTCGGACACGATTCGATGGATGAATGGCTTTCTTCGAAATGCTAGTGTCGACAGAGGTCGCGAGTTCGTTGCTGGGTTCATGAGGACGCGTCTTGGAGTTAGGGTAGTTGAATGAAGGGCATCGTCAGTTAGAATTGACGGATGAATCGCTCTCATCGATACGGTGTAGTCGACAGAGGGTGCGAGCTCTACCTATCGTACACGATGACTTTTCAAGGCGGAAGTGTTGCAGACGAAAAGTAGGGTTATGGGGACGCGTCCAGGAGTTAGAGTTGTTGAATGAACGGCATCGTCAGCTAGAATACTCGGATGAATCCCTCTCATCGATACGGTGTAGTCGACAGAGGGTGCGAGCTCTACCTATCGTACACGATGACTTGTCAAGACGGAAGTGTTGCAGACGAAAAGTAGGGTTATGGGGACGCGTCCAGGAGTTAGAGTTGTTGAATGAACGGCATCGTCAGCTAGAGGTGTCGGATGAATCCCTCTCATCGATACGGTGTAGTCGACAGAGGGTGCGAGCTCTACCTATCGTACACGATGACTTTTCAAGGCGGAAGTGTTGCAGACGAAAAGTAGGGTTATGGGGACGCGTCCAGGAGTTAGAGTTGTTGAATGAACGGCATCGTCAGCTAGAATACTCGGATGAATCCCTCTCATCGATACGGTGTAGTCGACAGAGGGTGCGAGCTCTACCTATCGTACACGATGACTTGTCAAGGCGGAAGTGTTGCAGACGAAATGTACAATCGTCGGACACGATTCGATGGATGAATGGCTTTCTTCGACATGCTAGTGTCGACAGAGGTCGCGAGTTCGTTGCTGGGTTCATGGGGACGCGTCTTGGAGTTAGGGTAGTTGAATGAAGGGCATCGTCAGTTAGAATTGACGGATGAATCCCTCTCATCGATACGGTGTAGTCGACAGAGGGTGCGAGCTCTACCTATCGTACACGATGACTTTTCAAGGCGGAAGTGTTGCAGACGAAAAGTAGGGTTATGGGGACGCGTCCAGGAGTTAGAGTTGTTGAATGAACGGCATCGTCAGCTAGAGGTGTCGAATGAATCCCTCTCATCGATACGGTGTAGTCGACAGAGGGTGCGAGCTCTACCTATCGTACACGATGACTTTTCAAGGCGGAAGTGTTGCAGACGAAAAGTAGGGTTATGGGGACGCGTCCAGGAGTTAGAGTTGTTGAATGAACGGCATCGTCAGCTAGAGGTGTCGGATGAATCCCTCTCATCGATACGGTGTAGTCGACAGAGGGTGCGAGCTCTACCTATCGTACACGATGACTTTTCAAGGCGGAAGTGTTGCAGACGAAAAGTAGGGTTATGGGGACGCGTCCAGGAGTTAGAGTTGTTGAATGAACGGCATCGTCAGCTAGAATACTCGGATGAATCCCTCTCATCGATACGGTGTAGTCGACAGAGGGTGCGAGCTCTACCTATCGTACACGATGACTTGTCAAGGCGGAAGTGTTGCAGACGAAATGTACAATCGTCGGACACGATTCGATGGATGAATGGCTTTCTTCGACATGCTAGTGTCGACAGAGGTCGCGAGTTCGTTGCTGGGTTCATGGGGACGCGTCTTGGAGTTAGGGTAGTTGAATGAAGGGCATCGTCAGTTAGAATTGACGGATGAATCCCTCTCATCGATACGGTGTAGTCGACAGAGGGTGCGAGCTCTACCTATCGTACACGATGACTTTTCAAGGCGGAAGTGTTGCAGACGAAAAGTAGGGTTATGGGGACGCGTCCAGGAGTTAGAGTTGTTGAATGAACGGCATCGTCAGCTAGAGGTGTCGAATGAATCCCTCTCATCGATACGGTGTAGTCGACAGAGGGTGCGAGCTCTACCTATCGTACACGATGACTTTTCAAGGCGGAAGTGTTGCAGACGAAAAGTAGGGTTATGGGGACGCGTCCAGGAGTTAGAGTTGTTGAATGAACGGCATCGTCAGCTAGAATACTCGGATGAATCCCTCTCATCGATACGGTGTATTTGACAGAGGGTGCGAGCTCTACCTATCGTACACGATGACTTGTCAAGGCGGAAGTGATGCAGACGAAAAGTAGGGTTATGGGGACGCGTCCAGGAGTTAGAGTTGTTGAATGAAGGGCATCGTTAGCTAGAATTGTCGGATGAATCCCTCTCATCGATACGGTGTAGTCGACAGAGGGTGCGAGCTCTACCTATCGTACACGATGACTTTTCAAGGCGGAAGTGTTGCAGACGAAAAGTAGGGTTATGGGGACGCGCCCAGGAGTTAGAGTTGTTGAATGAAGGGCATCGTCAGACTAGAATTGACAGATAAATCCCTCTCTTCGATACGGTGTAGTCGACAGAGGGTGCGAGCTCTCCTTATCGTACACGATGACTTGTCAAGGCGGAAGTATTGCAGACGAAATGTACAATCGTCGGACACGATTCGATGGATGAATGGCTTTCTTCGACATGCTATTGTCGACAGAGGTCGCGAGTTTGTTGTAGGGTTCATGGGGACGCGTCTTGGAGTTAGAGTAGTTTGAATGAAGGGCATCGTCAGCTAGAATTGACGGATGAATCCCTGTCATCGATACGGTGTAGTCGACAGAGGGTGCGAGCTCTACCTATCGTACACGATGACTTGTCAAGGCGGAAGTGTTGCAGACGAAAAGTAGGGTTATGGGGACGCGTCCAGGAGTTAGAGTTGTTGAATGAAGGGCATCGTCAGCTAGAATTGACGGATGAATCCCTCTCATCGATACGGTGTAGTCGACAGAGGGTGCGAGCTCTACCTATCGTACACGATGACTCGTCAAGGCGGAAGTGTTGCAGACAAAAAGTAGGGTTATGGGGACGCGCCCAGGAGTTAGAGTTGTTGAATGAAGGGCATCGTCAGACTAGAATTGACAGATAAATCCCTCTCTTCGATACGGTGTAGTCGACAGAGGGTGCGAGCTCTCCTTATCGTACACGATGACTTGTCAAGGCGGAAGTATTGCAGACGAATTGTACAATCGTCGGACACGATTCGATGGATGAATGGCTTTCTTCGACATGCTAGTGTCGACAGAGGTCGCGAGTTTGTTGTAGGGTTCATGGGGACGCGTCTTGGAGTTAGAGTAGTTTGAATGAAGGGCATCGTCAGCTAGAAATGATGGATGAATCCCTGTCATCGATACGGTGTAGTCGACAGAGGGTGCGAGCTCTCCTTATCGTACACGATGACTTGTCAAGGCGGAAGTATTGCAGACGAAATGTACAATCGTCGGACACGATTCGATGGATGAATGGCTTTCTTCGACATGCTAGTGTCGACAGAGGTCGCGAGTTTGTTGTAGGGTTCATGGGGACGCGTCTTGGAGTTAGAGTAGTTTGAATGAAGGGCATCGTCAGCTAGAATTGACGGATGAATCCCTGTCATCGATACGGTGTAGTCGACAGAGGGTGCGAGCTCTACCTATCGTACACGATGACTTTTCAAGGCGGAAGTGTTGCAGACGAAAAGTAGGGTTATGGGGACGCGTCCAGGAGTTAGAGTTGTTGAATGAACGGCATCGTCAGCTAGAATACTCGGATGAATCCCTCTCATCGATACGGTGTAGTCGACATAGGGTGCGAGCTCTACCTATCGTACACGATGACTTGTCAAGGCGGAAGTGTTGCAGACGAAAAGTAGGGTTATGGGGACGCGTCCAGGAGTTAGAGTTGTTGAATGAAGGGCATCGTTAGCTAGAATTGACGGATGAATCCCTCTCATCGATACGGTGTAGTCGACAGAGGGTGCGAGCTCTACCTATCGTACACGATGACTTGTCAAGGCGGAAGTGTTGCAGACGAAATGTACAATCATCGGACACGATTCGATAGATGAATGGCTTTCTTCGACGTGCTAGTGTCGACAGAGGTTGCGAGTTCGTTGCTGGGTTCATGGGGACGCGTCTTGGAGTTAGGGTAGTTGAATGAAGGGCATCGTCAATTAGAATTGACAGATAAATCCCTCTCTTCGATACGGTGTAGTCGACAGAGGGTGCGAGCTCTCCTTATCGTACATGATGACTTGTCAAGGCGGAAGTATTGCAGACGAAAAGTAGGGTTATGGGGACGCGTCCAGGTCTCTGGTTCGCCCGGTTGCCTCCACAGAAACGACTGCGCATCTTGGTCCTGCCTTCTCATTTGGATGCGCAGGAACATTTCTATCACTTTTCCCCAGTGTCACTTTTCCCTCCCGGAATCGGAAAATATTCCAACTGCCGTGCCCTCCCTCTCAGGACTCTCTGTAGGCGTAGCAGATTCTCCGTAGCCGACAGCTCGAACAGGTTTGTTGACTGATCGTACTACCGCTTGTGTAAAACTGTGTAAAAAATTTTACAAACATCACAAAAAACTTTTAAACCGTATGCTTAACATCTAGCGGCAACTTGCCCATCAAAATAGTTAAAGGTTTTATAGTAAATAAAGAAATTAGATACAGTCATCTAAAAATTGATTTATTTTGGCTATTCTGAGAAAATGTGTAAACAATTTTACAAATATCATAAAAAAACCTTTAAACCTATGCATGACATCTAACGGCAACGATCTCATCAAAATTGTTAAACGTTTTATAGTTAATAGAGAAATTAGATACAGTCATCTTAAAAACAAAAAAAAAGATTTATTTTGGCTAGTCTGCGAAATTGTGTTAAAAATTGTACAAATATCATAAAAAACTTTTTTAACCGTATGCATGACATCTAGAGGCAACTAGCTCAACAAAATAGGTAAATGTTTTATAGTGAATAGAGAAATTTGATACAGTCATCTAAAAATCAAAGAAAATGATTTATTTTGGCTATTCTGTGAAATTGTGTAAACAATTTTACAAATATAACAAAAAACTTACGATACGATACGTAGAGCTCGCACCCTCTGTTGACTATTCCATGTCGAAGAGAGGGATTCATCTGTCAATTCTTGTTTGACCATGCGCTTCATTCAGCGACTCTAACTCCTAGACGCGTCTGCTTGAACCCTATAATGAACTCGCGACATTTGTCACTCTAGGATGTCGAAGAAAGGCATTCATCCATTGAATCGTATCCGACGATTGTACTTTTCGTCTGCAACACTTCCAACTTGACAAGTCATCGTATACTATACGTAGAGCTCGCACCCTCTGTCGACTATTCCATGTCGAAGAGAGGGATTCATCTGTCAATTCTTGTTTGACCATGCGCTTCATTCAGCGACTCTAACTCCTAGACGCGTCTGCTTGAACCCTATAATGAACTCGCGACATTTGTCACTCTAGGATGTCGAAGAAAGGCATTCATCCATTGAATCGTATCCGACAATTGTACTTTTCGTCTGCAACACTTCCAACTTGACAAGTCATCGTATACTATACGTAGAGTTCGCACCCTCTGTCGACTATTCCATGTCGAGGAGAGGGATTCATCTGTCAATTCTTGTTTGACTATGCGCTTCATTAAGCGACTCTAACTCCTAGACGCGTCTGCTTGAACCCTATAATGAACTCGCGACATTTGTCACTCTAGGATGTCGAAGAAAGGCATGCATCCATTGAATCGTATCCGACAATTGTACTTTTCGTCTGCAACACTTCCAACTTGACAAGTCATCGTATACTATACGTAGAGCACGCACCCTCTGTCGACTATTCCATGTCGAAGAGAGGGATTCATCTGTCAATTCTTGTTTGACCATGCGCTTCATTCAGCGACTCTAACACCTAGACGCGTCTGCTTGAACCCTATAATGAACTCGCGACATTTGTCACTCTAGGATGTCGAAGAAAGGCATTCATCCATTGAATCGTATCCGACAATTGTACTTTTCGTCTGCAACACTTCCAACTTGACAAGTCATCGTATACTAAACGTAGAGCTCGCACCCTCTGTCGACTATTCCATGTCGAAGAGAGGGATTCATCTGTCAATTCTTGTTTGACCATGCGCTTCATTCAGCGACTCTAACTCCTAGACGCGTCTGCTTGAACCCTATAATGAACTCGCGACATTTGTCACTGTAGGATGTCCAAGGAAGGCATTCATCCATTGAATCGTATCCGACAATTGTACTTTTCGTCTGCAACACTTCCAACTTGACAAGTCATCGTATACTATTCGTAGAGCTCGCACCCTCTGTCGACTATTCCATGTCGAAGAGAGGGATTCATCTGTCAATTCTTGTTTGACCATGCGCTTCATTCAGCGACTCTAACTCCTAGACGCGTCTGCTTGAACCCTATAATGAACTCGCGGCATTTGTCACTCTAGGATGTCGAAGAAAGGCATTCATCCATTGAATCGTATCCGACAATTGTACTTTTCGTCTGCAACACTTCCAACTTGACAAGTCATCGTATACTATACGTAGAGCTCGCACCCTCTGTCGACTATTCCATGTCGAAGAGAGGGATTCATCTGTCAATTCTTGTTTGACCATGCGCTTCATTCAGCGACTCTAACTCCTAGACGCGTCTGCTTGAACCCTATAATGAACTCGCGACATTTGTCACTCTAGGATGTCGAAGAAAGGCATGCATCCATTGAATCGTATCCGACAATTGTACTTTTCGTCTGCAACACTTCCAACTTGACAAGTCATCGTATACTATACGTAGAGCACGCACCCTCTGTCGACTATTCCATGTCGAAGAGAGGGATTCATCTGTCAATTCTTGTTTGACCATGCGCTTCATTCAGCGACTCTAACACCTAGACGCGTCTGCTTGAACCCTATAATGAACTCGCGACATTTGTCACTCTAGGATGTCGAAGAAAGGCATTCATCCATTGAATCGTATCCGACAATTGTACTTTTCGTCTGCAACACTTCCAACTTGACAAGTCATCGTATACTAAACGTAGAGCTCGCACCCTCTGTCGACTATTCCATGTCGAAGAGAGGGATTCATCTGTCAATTCTTGTTTGACCATGCGCTTCATTCAGCGACTCTAACTCCTAGACGCGTCTGCTTGAACCCTATAATGAACTCGCGACATTTGTCACTGTAGGATGTCGAAGGAAGGCATTCATCCATTGAATCGTATCCGACAATTGTACTTTTCGTCTGCAACACTTCCAACTTGACAAGTCATCGTATACTATTCGTAGAGCTCGCACCCTCTGTCGACTATTCCATGTCGAAGAGAGGGGTTCATCTGTCAATTCTTGTTTGACCATGCGCTTCATTCAGCGACTCTAACACCTAGACGCGTCTGCTTGAACCCTATAATGAACTCGCGGCATTTGTCACTCTAGGATGTCGAAGAAAGGCATTCATCCATTGAATCGTATCCGACAATTGTACTTTTCGTCTGCAACACTTCCAACTTGACAAGTCATCGTATACTATACGTAGAGCTCGCACCCTCTGTCGACTATTCCATGTCGAAGAGAGGGATTCATCTGTCAATTCTTGTTTGACCATGCGCTTTATTCAGCGACTCTAACTCCTAGACGCGTCTGCTTGAACCCTATAATGAACTCGCGACATTTGTCACTGTAGGATGTCGAAGAAAGGCATTCATCCATTGAATCGTATCCGACAATTGTACTTTTTGTCTGCAACACTTCCAACTTGACAAGTCATCGTATACTATACGTAGAGCTCGCACCCTCTGTCGACTATTCCATGTCGAAGAGAGGGGTTCATCTGTCAATTCTTGTTTGACCATGCGCTTCATTCAGCGACTCTAACACCTAGACGCGTCTGCTTGAACCCTATAATGAACTCGCGACATTTGTCACTCTAGGATGTCGAAGAAAGGCATTCATCCATTGAATCGTATCCGACAATTGTACTTTTCGTCTGCAACACTTCCAACTTGACAAGTCATCGTATACTATACGTAGAGCTCGCACCCTCTGTCGACTATTCCATGTCGAAGAGAGAGATTCATCTGTCAATTCTTGTTTGACCATGCGCTTCATTCAGCGACTCTAACTCCTAGACGCGTCTGCTTGAACCCTATAATGAACTCGCGACATTTGTCACTCTAGGATGTCGAAGAAAGGCATTCATCCATTGAATCGTATCCGACAATTATACTTTTCGTCTGCAACACTTCCAACTTGACAAGTCATCGTGTACTATACGTAGAGCTCGCACCCTCTGTCGACTATTCCATGTCGAAGAGAGGGATTCATCCGTCAATTCTTATCCGACGATTGTAATTTTCGTCTGCAACACTTCCGTTTAGACAAGTCATCGTGTACGATACGTAAAGCTCGCAACCACTGTTGACTATACCATGTCGAAGAGAGGGATGCATCCGTCAATTCTAGTCTGAGGATGCCCTTCATTCAACAACTCTAATTGCTAGACGCGTCTGCATGAACGCTACAATGAACTTGCCACTTCTGTCGACAGTAGCATGTCGAAGAAAGCCATTCATCCATCGAATCGTATCCGACGGTTGTTCTTTTCGTCTGAAACACTTCCGCATTTACTGGTCATCGTGTACGATACGTAGAGCTTGCACCCTCTGTCGACTATTCCATGTCGAAGAGAGGGATTCATCCGTCAATTCTTATCCGACGCTGCCGTTCATTCAGCTACGCTAACTCCTAGACGCGTCTTCATGAAACGAGCCGGCTGCCTGCTGTAACTGCGGGGGCGCGCACCCCGCCAACTACAGGGAGTGCCCGCGACGCAAGGCGTACGTGGCTTAACTGCAGCCCCAACCGGCACAGAGTAATGAAGCAGCTCAGTCCATTGCGGCCCCGAAGGCAGTGGTGGAAGGTCCCGCAGGGTGCAGCGAGCGATCTTCCCGCTGCCCAAAATCACCCCATCGAAACGCAGGTATTTGCCGCCTCTCGACCGCCGTGCTCGGTGCCCTCCTTTTCCCCCCCGCCACTGGCCAGCCAAACCAGTGGCCAGCCCGACTTTGAATTTGCTCGCCTGCGATAGATCACTCTTTGCACAAATGATTTCGAGTGTATATGTACTGTGTGTGCTTTCCATCTAGATTTTTAAAACTGAGATACAACCACTAGCTGTAAAAATTGTTTATACTATCGTGACGGACACTGCTCTAGATCTAGAGACCACTTTTTCACAGTCCTTTCTTTCATTGGCATCTTGTGCAAGGCACTCTATCATCTTTAAAGATAGAGTGCCATACTTTTCTGTTCTGATACACAGTTCTCGCCTCATCCACATTGATACATCTTCTCATACAAGATCGCCGATTATAGAGACTTCTAACATGACCATCCTTCAGTATTTGGTTAACTTGGTCGTACCAACTCTTCCGCGGACGTCTCCAGTCTTCAGTCTCACCATCCGCAAATCCTTCTGACACAATCACAGTCATGTGTCACAGTGGTGAATGAGTGAGAACTAATATGTAAACAAATTTAAGGGGTGACTATTTGTAAAGAGGATAGATAGGTCTCAACTAATATTACTAATACTAAAGGGTGATACAACGACATTGAGTGCCATGTGATTCGAGTCGGGGTCCGTCAAGGAGTCATGATTCGTACCATGCTCCTGATCGCTCATCAGAACGATACCCCGCACTCTAATGGAATACTATGACATATGACTAACTTAATCTAAAATATGTCTACCTCGGGTTGCTCGTCCACGTTCCTCCGGAATCTTGTCTCCGGCCGGCGGAGTGATGCCGCTGGCACCTGGCGTGGGCGGCTACCCGCTATCTGCTCTGTAGGATTGCTCTGGGCGGCCGCTCTTGGGTGAGTTGCGATGAACCGTGGTTGCTTCCTTCGTTGATTTCGGTCCCAACTATGGTTTCTTTGACGTCTCTTTCGGACCTCGTTTCCAACTAATAGAACGCGTTCTCGTCTCTAGCTCTTAGTTCCGTTCCCGATGAGTGTTTACCACTGCTCTCCGAATCTTGTTCAACTCATCCTCCAGGGTCTCGTTCCCGACTCACTCCTTCAGATCTCGTCTTCTAACTGCCTGCTTTCGACTGCGTTTCGACAACTTTCGAATACTTTCGACTACTCCCTTACGGACCTCGTTCCACTCTTCCTCCCGGACCGCATGTCCAGCTCACTACTCCGGGTTTACAACTGCGTGCTTCCGACTATCTTTTCCCTTCCAGACCTTGTTCTTCTCGTCCTCCCGGAACTCGTTCCACTCTTCCTGCCGGACCGCATGTCCAGCTCACTACTCCGGGTTTACAACTGCGTGCTCCCGACTATCTTTTCCCTTCCAGACCTTGTTCTTCTCGTCCTCCCGGAACTCGTTCCACTCTTCCTCCCGGACCGCATGTCCAGCTCACTACTCCGGGTTTACAACTGCGTGCTCCCGACTATCTTTTCCCTTCCAGACCTTGTTCTTCTCGTCCTCCCGGAACTCGTTCCACTCTTCCTCCCGGACCGCATGTCCAGCTCACTACTCCAGGTTTACAACTGCGTGCTTCCGATTGTCTTTTCACAACTCCCTTCCGGACCTCACCCACCTATTACAGTGCGGCAACACCCTCAGTATTAAGTCGGCAGAATGTCGCAGATAGATTTGTAGAGAAAATAATCTATAAATATTGAACAATCGAATTAAAATATTGCAATAATTGCATAGTCCATACTATTGAGCAACTGGCAAAGCTGACTGCTCATGGTATATAATAGCTGCTACGCGACCAAAGCCAGTATTTCAGTTAAGTCTATTTTTAAATGTTCAAACTGTTATAAATGCATAGCTTCGAAAATGTTTATAGACATATTAGGGATTTCACCAAATAAATGGTTGTATCTTAGATATATTTTTTTTTTTAACTGGGTGTGGTTTGAAGCCGCAACCGCAGTACAATCATCGGACACGAATCGATGGATGAATGCCTCTCTTCGACATAGTTAAGTCAACAGATGGCGCGATCTCTGTGTAGCGCACACGATGACAATTGTCTAGGTTGAAGCCTTTCTGACTGAAAGTACAAACGTCGGAGACGAATAGATGGATGATTGCCTCTCTTCAAAATGGTAAGGTCTAAAGAGGGCGCGACCTCTATGTAGCACACACAATGCCTCTCGTCTAGGTTGAAGGATTGCTGACTATCAGTACAATTGTCGGACACGAATCAATGGATAAATGCCTCTCATTGACATTAAAATCTACAGATGGCGCGAGCTCTATGTAGCGTACTCGATGACTCTCGTCGAAGTTGAAGGGTTACTGACTGAAAGTACAGTGTTCGGACACGAATCGATATATGAATGCCTCTCTTAGACAAATTAAAGACGGCACGAGTACTATGTAGCGTGACGATGACGCGTCTAGGAGTTACACATTTATAGTCGAAAGAGGCGCGAGCTCTATGTAGTGCACACTATGACAGTCGTCTAGGTTGAAGCTTTTCTGTCTGCAAGTACAATCGTTGGAGACGAATCGATGGATGATTACTCTCTTCGATATGGCGCTAGCTCTATGTTGCGCACACTATGACTCTCGTCTAGGTTGAAACGTTGATGACTAAAAGTACAATTGTCGGACACGAATCGATGGATGAATACCTCTCTTCGACAAGGTAAAGTCGATAGACGGCACGAGTACTACGTAGCGTTAACTGTGACGCGTCTAGGAGACATTTAAAAAGTCCTATCCTTGGTCGACCCGAATTTTGTCAAACCTTGTCAAGTAGACCATTTACTCGGTGCCGATGTATATTCTTATATATTGGATAGTCACGCTCACATCGTACAAGGTAACCCTAGCGCGTTTCACACCATCTTCGGATATGTTATCCTAGAAAAGGTTGAACTCCACACTGCTCAGTATCCGCTAACTTCACTTCTTGCCGTGTCGGATAGTTCATAACGTGACTCATCTCAGTCGACTCTTGCATGTTGAAGAAACGCATTCACCCATCGAATCGTATCCGACTACTGTACTGAAATCGGCAACACTTCCGCCTTGACAAGTCATCGTACATGATACGTAGACCTCGCACCCTCCGTCTACTATACCATTTCAAAGAGCGGGATTCATCCGTCAATTATTGTCCGACAATGCCTTTCATTCAGCGTCGCAAACTTGAAGACGCGTCTTAATGAACCCAACAGAGAGCTCCGGCCCTTTGTCGAGTCTTGCACTATATTAGAACGTGGATGGCAGTGTTGACGTTAACGGGCAAGGGTATTTATGAGCCAGTAGCGGCGTCATTACTCATGAGTATTTATATTAGAACGTGGATGGCAGTGTTGCCGTTAACGGGCAAGGGTATCTATGGGCCATTAGGGGCGTCTTGACTCATGAGTATTTATATTAGAACGTGGATGGCAGTGTTGCCGTTAACGGGCAAGGGTATCTATGGACCAGTAGGGGCGTCTTGACTCATGAGTATTTATATTAGAACGTGGATGGCAGTGTTGCCGTTAACGGGCAAGGGTATCTATGGGCCAGTAGGGGCGTCTTGACTCATGAGTATTTATATTAGAACGTGGATGGCAATGTTGCCGTTAACGGCCAAGGATATCTGTGAACCAGTAGCGGCGTCGTGACGCTTAAGTATTTATATGAGAACGTGGATGAAAGTATTGCCGCTAACGGGCAAGGGTATTTATGAGCCAGTAGCGGCGTCATTACTCATGAGTATTTATATTAGAACGTGGATGGAAGTATTGCCGCTAACGGGCAAGCGTTTCTATGAGCCAGTAGCGGCGTCATGACTCATGAGTATATATATCAGAACGTGGATGGCAGTGCTGGACCACAGTTGAATAGTGCTGGACTACAGTATAATAGTACTGAACTACAGTTTCAACGTGCTGGACCACAGTTCAAAAGTTCTGGACCACAGTTAAAAAATGCTGGACCACAGTTTAAAAGTACTGGACCACAGTTTAAAAGTGCTGGAGCACAGTTTAAAAACACTGGACCATAGTTTAAAAGTGCTGGACCACGGTTTCAAATCGCTGGACCACGGTTAAAAGTGTTAGACCATAGTTTATAAGTACTGGACCAGAGTTGAAAAGTACTGAACTACAGTTTAAAAATTAAAGTACAGTTTAAACGTGCTGGACCACAGTTCAAAAGTTCTGGACCACGATTTAAATGAGCTGGACGACTGTTTCAAAGTGCTGGCAAAGTTAAAATATGCTGGACTACAGTTCAAAGGTATTGGACCATAGTTTAAAAGTACTGGACCACAGTTTAATAGTGCTGGACAACGGTTTAAATGCGCTGAACCATAGTTTAAAAGTGCTGGATCGGTAATGAGTATTTATATTAGAACGTAGATGGCAGTGTTGCTGTTAACAGGCAAGGATATCTATTAGCCAGTAGCGGCGTCATGAATCATGAGTATTTATATTAGAACGTGGATGGCAGTGTTGCCGTTAATGGGCAAGGATATCTGTGAGCATGTAGCGGCGTCATGACGCATGAGAATTTATATTAGAACGTGGATGGCAGTGTTTCGGTTAACGGGCAAGGATATCTATGAGCCAGTAGCGGCGTCATGACTCATGAGTATTTATATTAGAACGTGGATGGCAGTGTTGCCGTTAACGGGCAAGGATATCTATGAGCCAGTAGGGGCGTCTTGACTCATGAGTATTTATATTAGAACGTGGATGGCAGTGTTGCCGTTAACGGGCAAGGATATCTGTGAGCCAGTAGCGGCGTCATGATGCTTGAGTATTTATATTAGAACGTGGATGGAAGTATTGCCGCTAGCGGGCAAGCGTTTCTATGAGCCAGTAACGGCGTCATGACTCTTGAGTATTTATATCAGAACGTGGATGGCAGTGCTGGACCACAGTTGAATAGTGCTGGACTACAGTTTAAGAGAACTGAACTACAGTTTAAAAGTGATGGACCACAGTACAAAAGTTCTGGACCACAGTTAAAAAATGCTGAACCACAGTTGAAAAGTATTGGACCACAGTTTAAAAGTACTGGAGCACAGTTTAAAAATGCTAGACCATAGTTTTAAAGTGCTGGACCACGGTTTAAAATCGCTGGACCACAGTTTAAAAGTGCTGGACCATAGTGTGAAAGTGCTGGATCGCTAATGAGTATTTATATTAGAACGTGGATGGCAGTGTTGCCGTTAAAGGGCAAGGATATCTATGAGCCAGTAACGGCGTCAAGACTCATGAGTATTTATATTAGAACGTGGATGGCAGTGTTGCCGTTAACGGGCAAGGATATCTGTGAGCCAGTAGCGGCGTCATAACTCTTGAGTATTTATATTAGAACGTGGATGGAAGTATTGCCGCTAACGGGCAGGCGTATCTATGAGCCAGTAGCGGCGTCATGACTCATGAGTATTTATATCAGAACGTGGATGGCAGTGCTGGACCACAATTGAATAGTGCTGGACTACAGTTTAAGAGTACTGAACTACAGTTTAAACGTGCTGGACCACAGTTCAAAAGTTCAGGATCACAGTTCAAAAATGCTGGACCACAGTTTAAAAGTACTGGACCACAGTATAAAATCGCTGGAGCAAAGTTTAAAAACGCTGGACCATAGTTTAAAAGTGCTGTACCACGGTTTAAAATCACTGGACCACGGTTTATAAGTGCTGGGCCATAGTTTATAAGTACTGGACCAGAGTTGAAAAGTACTGAACTACAGTTTAAAAGTACTGAACTACAGTTTAAACGTGCTGGACCACAGTTTAACAATTCTGGACCACGATTTAAAGGTGCTGGACCACGGTTTAAAAGTGCTGAATCATAGTTTATATGTACTGGACCACAGTTGTAAAGTGCTGGACGACTGTTAAATAATGATGAACCACAGTTAAAATATACTGGACTACAGTTCTAAGGTACTGGACCACAGTTAAAAAATACTGGACCACAGTTTAATAGTGCTGGACAACGGTTTAAATGCGCTGGACCATAGTTTAAAAGTGCTGGATCGCTAATAAGTTTTTATATTAGAACGTGGATGGCAGTGTTGCCGTTAACAGGCAAGGATATCTATGAGCCAGTAGCGGCGTCATGACTTATGATAATTTATATTAGAACGTGGATGGCAGTGTTGCCGTTAACAGGAAAGGATATGTATGAGCCAGTAGCGGCGTCATGACTCATGAGTAATTATATTAGAACGTGGACGGCAGTGTTGCCGTTAACGGGCAAGGATATCTGTCAGCCAGTAGCGGCGTCATAACTCTTGAGTATTTATATTAGAACGTGGATGGAAGTATTGCCGCTAACGGGCAGGCGTATCTATGAGCCAGTAGCGGCTTCATGACTCATGAGTATTTATATCAGAACGTGGAGGGCAGTGCTGGACAACAATTGAATAGTGCTGGACTACCGTTTAAGAGTACTGAACTACAGTTTAAACGTGCTGGACCACAGTTCAAAAGTTCTGGACCACAGTTAACAAATGCTGGACCACAGTTTAAAAGTACTAGACCACAGTTTAAAAGTGCTGGAGCAAAGTTTAAAAACGCTGGACCATAGTTTAAAAGTGCTGGACCACGGTTTAAAATCACTGGACCACGGTTTATAAGTGCTGGACCATAGTTTATAAGTACTGGACCAGAGTTGAAAAGTACTGAACTACAGTTTAAAAGTACTGAACTACAGTTTAAACGTGCTGGACCATAGTTTAACAATTCTGGACCACGATTTAAAGGTGTTGGACCACGGTTTAAAAGTGCTGAACCATAGTTTATATGTACTGGACTACAGTTGAAAAGTGCTGGACGACTGTTAAATAATGCTGAACCACAGTTAAAATATGCTGGACTACAGTTCAAAGGTACTGGACCACAGTTTAAAAGTACTGGACCACAGTTTAATAGTGCTGGACAACGGTTTAAATGCGCTGGACCATAGTTCAAAAGTGCTGGAACGCTAATGAGAATTTATATTAGAACGTGGATGGCAGTGTTGCCGTTAACGGGCAAGGTTATCTATGAGCCAGTAACGGCGTCATGACTCATGAGAATTTATATTAGAACGTGGATGGCAGTGTTGCCGTTAACGGGCAAGGTTATCTATGAGCCAGTAACGGCGTCATGACTCATGAGTATTTATATTAGAACGTGGATGGCAGTGTTGCCGTTAACGGGCAAAGGTACCTATGAGCCAGTAGCGGCGTCATGACTTATGAGTATTTATAATAAAACGTGGATGGCAGTATTGCCGTTAACGGGCAAGGATATCTGTGAGCCAGTAACAGCGTCATGATACATGAGTAATTATATTAGAACGTGGATGGAAGTATTGGCGCTAACGGGTAAGCCTATCTATGAGCCAGTAGCGGCGTCATGACTCATGAATATTTATAATAGAACGTGGATGGCAGTGTTGCCGTTAACGGGCAAGGATATCTGTGAGCCAGTAGCGGCTTCATGACTCATGAGTATTTATATCAGAACGTGGATGGCAGTATTGCCGTTAACGGGCTAGGGTATCTATGAGCAAGTAGCCGCGTCATGACGCATGACAATCTATATTAGAACGTGGATAGCAGTGCTGGACCACGATTTAAAAGTTCTGGACCACGATTTAAAAGTGCTGGACCATGGCTTAAAAGTGCCGGACCACGGTTTAAAAGTGTTGAACCACAGTTTAAAAATAATGGAAAACAGTTTAAAGGTGCTGGACCACAGTTTAAAAGTGCTGAACCACACATTAAAAGTACTGGACCGCTGTTTAAGAGTGCAGGACCACAGTTTAAAAGTGCTAGACCCCGGTTTAAGAGTGCTGGACTACAGTTTAAAATTGCTGGACCACGTTTTAAGAGTGCTGGACCACAGTATAATAGTGCTGGACCAAAATTTTAAAGCGCTGGACCACGATTTAAAAGTGTTGGACCACAGTTTAAAAGTGCTGAAACAAATTAAATGTACAGGGTCACTGTTTAAGAGTGCTGGACCACAGTTTAAAGGTGATAGACCATATATGAAAAGTGCAGGACCACGGTTTAAGAGCGTTGGACCACAGTATAATAGTGCTGGACCACAGTTTTTAAGTGCTGGAGAAAGGTTTAAATGTGCTGGAACAACAGTTTAAAAGTGGTGTACCACATATTGAAAGTTCTGGACCACTGTTTAAGAGTGCTGGACCACAGTTTAAAATTGCTGGACCACATTTTAAAAGTACGGGACCACTGTTTAAGAGTGCTGGACTACAATTGAATAGTGTTGGACCACGATTTAAGAGTACTGGACAACAGTTTTAAAGTACTGGACCACGGTTTAAAAGTGTTGGACCACAGTTTAAAAGTGCTGGAACACATATTAAAAGTACTGGACCATTGTTTAAGAGTGCTGGACCACAGTTTAAAAGTTCTGGACCACAGAGTAAAAACACTAGAACGCAGTTTTTAGTGCTGGACCACATATTAAAAGTACTGGACCAGTGTTTATGAATGCTGGACCACAGTTTAAAAGTGCTGGACCATGGATTAAAAGTACAGGACCACAGTTTAAAAGTGCTGGACCACAGTTTACAGGTGCTGGACCACATATTAAAAGTACTGGACCACTGTTTAAGAATGCAGGACCACAGTTTAAATGAACTGAATTACGGTTTAAGAGTGCTGGACCACAATTTAATAGTGCTGGACCACAGTTAAAAGTGCTGGACCACAGTTTAAATGTTCTGGACCACAGTTTAAAAGTGCTGGACCACAGTTAAAAGTACTGGACCACAGTTTAAATGTTCTGGACCACAGTTTAAAAGTGCTGGACCATGGCTTAAACGTGCTGGACCACAGTTTAATAGTGCTGGACCACAGTTAATAAGTGCTGGACCATACTTTAAAAGTGGTGGACCACAGTTAAATAATGTTCGTCCGCAGCTAAAGAATAATAATAAAACACCTAAGAGTCAGTATCTTCGTCATGATTTATGAGTATGAGTAGAACGTAGATGGCAGTGTGTCCGTTAACGTGCAGGGGTATCTATGAGCCAGTAGTCGCGTCATGTCTAATAAGAATTCTTATTTTAATTTGAATGGTTGTGTTACCGATTATGGGCAAGGACATCTATGAGCCAGTAGCGGCATCATGACAAAGTAATATTTAAGCCCCCATTTCCTTACTTAACGATAATATCTATTATCATAAAACCGTTCGTTTTCAATTTTTTTCAATATACCAAAAAACGACAAAAACGGAATCCTCTTTCTTCACTCCGAGATGCCCGCCTGCAGTTTGTTTGCCGTGAGCATTTTTTGCGTGAACATGTCTGCACGTCTCGGAAAAAAGTTCTCGATCTTGAAAAACAAACCAAAGATTTTGAAACATAGTCCGATGTTTTAAGAACGCGGTCTTAAGTATGTGAAACGTAGTCCAAAACTTGACAGTTCAATGGGGTTACCCTTAGACTAAGTGAAGAAATAATAAAAAACATTTAAAAATGACATGTTTCATCTTTCGACCGCAAATTTTGTGATGTGAACCCAAAGTTTTAGAAACGTGTTACACAGTTTTTATAACGAGGTTTAAAGTTTTAGAAACTCGGTCCATAGTTCTTGGAACGTGGTCCTAAGTTTTTAATACGCGGACCTAAGTTTTAGAAACGTGGTCCATAGTTTTTCGTACGCGGTCCATTGTTTTTGATACCGTACTTTTTGAACGCGGTTCAAAGTTATTAAAATGCGATCCAAAATTTGAGAAACGTTGTCCGTAATTTTAGAAACGTGGTCCATAGTTTTACCTGGTACAAAAATTTTCAGTAAAGGACCGGGGTTTTTAGATAATGAAACAGTGTGCATTTATAAAAATATGGTTTGCGATATTGATTTTTAAAAATAAAATTGGATAACATTGGGTTATTTTAAGTTATGTAAAGAAATAATTAAAATACTTTTTAAAATCAACTGTTAATTTTACATAATTTTAATAAGGTAGTCCAAAGTTTAACTAACTTGATCCATAGTTTTATGAACGTCGTCCAAAGTTTTTAATATATGGTCCAAAATTTTAGAATCGTGGACCATAATTCTAAAAGCGTGGTCCAATGTTTTTAATACGTGGTAAAAAATTTTCATTTCTGGATAATAATGTTGGATCTCGTTAGGTTTGTTATGTAAAGAAATAATAATACTTTTCGAATTTACTGTTTACTTTTGAACCGACGTTTGCGAAGTGTAAACTGAAAATTTAGAAACGTCGTCCATATTTTTTATAACGTGGTCCAAAGTTTAAGAAACTTGGTCCATAGTTTTTAGTAAGTGGTCCAACGTTTTTTATATCTGGTCCAAATATTAACTAACGTGGTCCATAATATTAGAAACGTGGTCCAATATTTTAATACCTGGACCAAAATTTTGCAGATGTGGACCGGAATTTTTGGATAATGAAATAGTGTACATCGGGAAATAATATCGGTAGCGATTTTCATTTTTGGATAATAATGTTGGATCTTGTTAGGTTATCTAATGTTATGTAAAGAAATAATAATACTTTTCAAATTTACTGTATACTTTTGAACCGACGTTTTTGAAGTGTAAACTGAAGTTTTAGAAACGTCGTCCATATTTTTTATAACGTTGTTCAAAGTTTTAGAAACTTGGTCCATAGTTTTTAAAAAGTGGTCCAACGTTTTTTATATCTGCTCCAAATATTAAGTAACGCGGTCCAAAATATTAGAAACGTGGTTCAACATTTTAATACCTGGTCCAAAATTTTTCAGTTGTGGACTGGAATTTTTGTATAATGAAAGATTGTACATAGGTAAATAATATCGGTAGCGATTTTCATTTTTGGATAATAATGTTGTATCTCGTAGGGTTATCTTAGGTTACGTAATGAAATTAAAAAAACACTTTTAGAAACGAACTGTTTGTATTCAAAAGTTTTGAACCGACGCTTTTGAAATGTAAACTTATGTTTTAGGAACGTCTTACATAGTTTTTATAACGTGGTCCAATGATTAAAAAACTTGGTCCATAATTTTTAGAACGTGGTCCAACGTTATTTATATGTGGTCCAAAGATTAAATAACGTGGTCCATAATTTTAGATACGTTGTCCAATATTTTAATACCTGGACCAAAATTTTGCAGTTGTGGACCGGAATTTTTGGATAATGAACATCGGGAAATAATATCGGTAGCGATTTTCATTTTTGAATAATAATGTTGTATCTCGTAGGGTTATCTTAGGTTACTTAATGAAATTAAAAAAACACTTTTAGAAACGAACTGTTTGTATTCAAAAGTTTAGAAACCGACGCTTTTGAAATGTAAACTTATGTTTTAGGAACGTCATACATAGTTTTTATAACGTGGTCCAAGGATTAAAAAACTTGGTCCATAATTTTTAGAACGTGGTCCAACGTTTTTTATATGTGGTCCAAAGATTAAATAACGTGGTCCATAATTTTAGAAACGTGGTCCATTATTTTAATACCTGGTCCAAAATTTTGCAGTTGTGGACTGGAATTTTTGGATAATGAAAGATTGTACATCGGGAAATAATATCGGTAGCGATTTTCATTTTTGGATAATAATGTTGGATCTTGTTAGGTTTGTTATGTAAAGATATAATAATACTTTTCGAATTTACTGTTTTCCTTTTGAACCGACGTTTGTGAAGTGTAAACTGAAAATTTAGAAACGTCGTCCATATTTTTTATAACGTGGTCCAAAGTTTAAGAAACTTGGTCCATAGTTTTTAAAAAGTGGTCCAACGTTTTTTATATCTGGTCCAAATATTAAGTAACGCGGTCCAAAATATTAGAAACGTGGTTCAACATTTTAATACCTGGTCCAAAATTTTGCAGTTGTGGACTGGAATTTTTGGATAATGAAAGATTGTACATAGGTAAATAATATCGGTAGCGATTTTCATTTTTGGATAATAATGTTGTATCTTAGGTTACGTAATGAAATTAAAAAAACACTTTTAGAAACGAACTGTTTGTATTCAAAAGTTTTGAACCGAAGCTTTTGAAATGTAAACTTATGTTTTAGGAACGTCATACATAGTTTTTATAACGTGGTCCAATGATTAAAAAACTTGGTCCATAATTTTTAGAACGTGGTCCAACGTTTTTTATATGTGGTCCAAAGATTAAATAACGTGGTCCATAATTTTAGAAACGTGGTCCAATATTTTAATACCTGGACCAAAATTTTGCAGTTGTGGACCGGAATTTTTGGATAATGAAATAGTGTACATCGGGAAATAATATCGGTAGCGATTTTCATTTTTGGATAATAATGTTGGATCTTGTTAGGTTTGTTATGTAAAGAAATAATAATACTTTTCGAATTTACTGTTTACTTTTGAACCGACGTTTGTGAAGTGTAAACTGAAAATTTAGAAAAGTCGTCCATATTTTTTATAACGTGGTCCAAAGTTTTAGAAACTTGGTCCATAGTTTTTAAAAAGTGGTCCAACGTTTTTTATATCTGGTCCAAATATTAAGTAACGCGGTCCAAAACATTAGAAACGTGGTTCAACATTTTAATACCTGGTCCAAAATTTTGCAGTTGTGGACTGGAATTTTTGGATAATGAAAGATTGTACATAGGTAAATAATATCGAAAGCGATTTTCATTTTTGAATAATAATGTTGTATCTCGTAGGGTTATCTTAGGTTACGTAATGAAACTATAAAAACACTTTTAGAAACGAACTGTTTGTATTCAAAAGTTTTGAACCGACGCTTTTGAAATGTAAACTTATGTTTTAGGAACGTCATACATAGTTTTTATAACGTGGTCCAATGATTAAAAAACTTGGTCCATAATTTTTTGAACGTGGTCCAACGTTTTTTATATGTGGTCCAAAGATTAAATAACGTGGTCCATAATTTTAGAAACGTGGTCCAATATTTTAATACCTGGACCAAAATTTTGCAGTGGTGGACCGGAATTTTTGGATAATGAAATAGAGTACATCGGGAAATAATATCGGTAGCGATTATCATTTTTGGATAATAATGTTGGATCTTGTTAGGTTTGTTATGTAAAGAAATAACAATTATACTTTTCAAATTAACTGTTTACTTTTGAACCGACGTTTTTGAAGTGTAAACTGAAGTTTTAGAAACGTCGTCCATATTTTTTATAACGTGGTCCAAAGTTTTAGAAACTTGGTCCATAGTTTTTAAAAAGTGGTCCAACGTTTTTTATATCTGGTCCAAATATTAAGTAACGCGGTCCAAAATATTAGAAACGTGGTTCAACATTTTAATACCTGGTCCAAAATTTTGCAGTTGTGGACTGGAATTTTTGGATACTGAAAGATTGTACATCGGGAAATAATATCGGTAGCGATTTTCATTTTTGGATAATAATGTTGGATCTTGTTAGGTTTGTTATGTAAAGAAATAATAATACTTTTCGAATTTACTGTTTACGTTTGAACCGACGTTTGTGAAGTGTAAACTGAAAATTTAGAAACGTCGTCCATATTTTTTATAACGTGGTCCAAAGTTTTAGAAACTTGGTCCATAGTTTTTAAAAAGTGGTCCAACGTTTTTTATATCTGGTCCAAATATTAAGTAACGCGGTCCAAAACATTAGAAACGTGGTTCAACATTTTAATACCTGGTCCAAAATTTTGCAGTTGTGGACTGGAATTTTTGGATAATGAAAGATTGTACATAGGTAAATAATATCGGAAGCGATTTTCATTTTTGAATAATAATGTTGTATCTCGTAGGGTTATCTTAGGTTACGTAATGAAATTATAAAAACACTTTTAGAAACGAACTGTTTGTATTCAAAAGTTTTGAACCGACGCTTTTGAAATGTAAACTTATGTTTGAAGTGATTTCCAACTTTCTAATAATATTAATTTATAATAAATAATATAACTCCTGGTCCAAGGCACCAACGAAGTGTTTTCGACTTTTCTATATGTTAACTATGTCTAGTTTTGATATTACTATTTCTAATTTAATGCGGAATCTTCAATTTCCCTGTGCGGGCGTCCTGCTCGCAAGACACGCCTCTGTTATGGATTCGGTGTTCTCCTACGTGCGAGCTCTCCCGGTCGCCAGTGTGGAGATCTATCTTTCTACCATGTTTCAATAGCATCATTTTAATATCAGTGCTTATAATTATGATTTTTATGCGTTCATCCTCTCCATTATGTCCTCGTATATAACGATTAACCTAGAACTAACTTAACTAACTTATGACTATATATTGAAACTAACTATTATTATTACTATTTTTCTCTTATATATTTATATATCTTTGGCATTTGTCACTTGCTTATTGATGGTTGGATTCGTTGTCAAAGTTCTTCTGTAACCAATGCGGACACATACGATCCACTTAAGTCAATGCGCCTACTTAGATAACTGTTGTATATCATAATGATATTTCTAAAGGCAATATTCTCGACTTGTAAGTGAAAGACTTATATTTCTATCCTATATAGCGATCTTACTCTGCCTATCATTTTACTATCCCATCCAATCTTATTTAATTGATTACTTATAATGTTATAATATAACGTAATTATGATGAATTCCTAATCGTGGAAATTCAAACTTCTGATTTGCATTTGTTTACACAATTATATTTTAATTTCATCCCAATTCGGTCATGTCGGCCGGTACGCAATCCCAAGAATTGTCGTGTTCTAAAAGAATAACACATGTCGCCCACCATACAATCATATTACGCCTATTTTTTTTCTGTTATATCCTAGGTTCTTAACGCCATGCTGAAAGAAAGAAAACCGCAAGGTTCCAGGGTAATATTTAACTATCATTGCATATCGAAGCATGATATACACCCTTTATACATTTGGATAAATCTGCCTAATAATTTAATTAACCCATATTAAATTAAATCTTTCAATAAAGTTACACCATGTGTCAATTGAAGTCGCTTTACAATTAAGTACCTATTTGTGAGGATAATCCGGGGACATGTTTGTACTTAAGTTATCCCTACGTTTTAAAATGGTGTATTATCATAACTCCACAGATAAAATATTATTGTTTACTTAAAGGCCCATAAGAGCGTTGTCGATAATAAATACTAAAATAACCTCAGCTTTAATAATTTTTTTTTTCTCTTTCGTTCGCACGACCCAGGCCACAGCATAAAGGATCGAACCCAAATAAGCTAATTTATCACCTCAACTCGGTCCAAAGTCGTCCTTAAAATCTCAAGTTGAACTTATGGGTTCCAGCTTATTCATATAATAATTAATGGTTCTTCTAAGATGTAGAGGACCCGTGACATTTATTGACCGGTCGGGTAGGTCTGTTTCCTAAAATGCACATGTTGCATAAATACATGTCTCCCAATATCTCAACCCAGCGATGATACATATGCGTCAGATGTATCAAACCATTTTATCCCTCGGTCTAGCGTCTGTTTTTATTTTCTGAATTAGTTCATTTAAAAACCACTAACTTGTTTCATAATATGGGTTTCCTATATATTATTTCCATCCATATCAAAGATGGCGTAAACTAAGTACAAAGACATCTTGCTATATTGGTAATTGAAACCTTGTAAACGATCTCTCGTATGAAAATACGTAATAAGCCATTCCCGTAGAAAATGTCATAATGAAGAATTTTTATCATACTATTTTTGCCGACCGAGTAATAAGATAGAGATATTTACAAACTAATATTACCGACGGTGTGATTTTTACAATCTAACTTAACTAACTTACACAATCTAGTTTATGCGAGGTATTTACAAGCCAGATTACCGATGGCGCCCTTCCGTATTTCTAACACATAAGAAGGTGTACAAAATAGCGAATCCATTATCTTCCGTTACAGTATGGATAGTGTCACTCTTAACGTATCTCAAAATTTAAGATTTCGGCACATCATTCGATGAAATCATTCACTCGTCCTACGCACTAATGAAATCACATATAGGCTACCAAATACTGCACTAAGGCGGCGAACGCTATCAATCCTCTTATACGCGGCTGCGACCCATAGCAACTTAGACTACAATTTGACAGTTGACTAAATAGTCTCCATTCTACCTAAAATCTTCTTAATCCTCTAGAGGTATTCTATAAGTTTTCCTGAATCTTCACTTAAAATAAAAAAATTTTTTTTTTCTCACCGTATCTTATTATGTTTATGTACAGGTTTCCATTAAAATTAATACTGTGCACTCCTACAATTTTTTCTCTTGTTCCTATTTATTCTATAAGGTATCCTGCTTGCCCCGCATATGCTTCCATATATACTTTTACGAAAACCCACGAAGCGCAATTATAAAATACTTAAATAAATAAAATGAAGATAAATAACCCCCCGTTGGATTATTTACATGACTACGTCCCTATCTATAAATAATAATAAGTAAGTCAGTAATAATCTACAGCCGACCCAACGGTTTATCTCCCCTGCAAATGCAGAATGTTTTTCTAACTTATGTTCTTGGTATTATAATTGCGAGGTGTTACTTCGATCTTTCCCAGGCCAAGATTTTTTGTTGAACGTATTCTAAACACTTGAGGAAAGTATGCTTTCGGTAAAAAAAAAATAAAAAATGGCTCTCTCGCTTTGAGTATAGATCGTCCACTTCAAAATTCAGAGAATTTGGATTTAGCCAACATACAATCTCACGCCCATAAATAATAAAAGGATACCACCACCCACTTATTCTCCGTGTTGTCAAATGTTAGACCCTGTCTCTTATAAATGCACAAGTCAGACGACCAAACAATTCAACGTAAAGTTTAATATTTCAACCGTATCAATGAGAACTACTTTGATGTACTAAATATACAAAGTAACATACGCCAAACGCATTTATAATATCTTTACCTAATGATAATTGGTATATGTTGGAAAATCTTTACTATACTGGGTGTAAGGATACTACAATGTATATATAATTTTTTTCTTATACGCACCCCTTTCGATTATCGTTTATATTTTGATCCGATTCGCCACAAGGACAACAAATACAGTATATCATACTTTTAAGTTACGAAGTAATATTTATTTTCGCAATTAAGTAAATTTATATTTAATAAATCATCCGGACATTCATTTATATTCCAATTTTTTCATTATTTCCTTATTATTTATATCCGATCATAATACGATTTTTATTATTTTACATATATATTTTTTTGTAAGTCGGAAAAATATTTCGCCTGTATACAACACCGCTGCATTTTAAATAAAGACCATCCAAACACGTGTGGGCACTCTGTCCGACTTCGAAACACATTCAAGATAGAGTATTAAATTCCGATCATAGAAATAAATATTTTAATTTCGTGTTTTACTAATCTACAAATGTCTATCAACTATTATATATTTTTTTTATTTAAACCACGTCGCGCGGTATTTTTAAACAGTAATGGGATCTATAAATTTAATTCTACATGCGTGCAATTATATTCTTATTTTACGGCTCTAGGATTAATAATATGGATATTATAATTCAGACATATGTAATTGAAAATCTATCTGACTGGCTACCTGGTCACGGCGACACTGAAGTGATTTCCAACTTTCTAATAATATTAATTTATAATAAATAATATAACTCCTGGTCCAAGGCACCAACGAAGTGTTTTCGACTTTTCTATATGTTAACTATGTCTAGTTTTGATATTACTATTTCTAATTTAATGCGGAATCTTCAATTTCCCTGTGCGGGCGTCCTGCTCGCAAGACACGCCTCTGTTATGGATTCGGTGTTCTCCTACGTGCGAGCTCTCCCGGTCGCCAGTGTGGAGATCTATCTTTCTACCATGCTTAATACTAATTTTACGCTTAATGCTAGTCTATTCGCTTAATATCTAAATTTGGCCAACGTGATCGTTCTAGCGGTTAAGAATATTCCCCATGTTATGTCCGTAATGCCCCTAGTTCTTTTAACCCGCGTTTTCAATTATCAAATATCCAAAGTTTACAAATATCCAAATATTATAGCCGTTAAAATACCTATAGAGCAATTATTAAAATAAATATACCGATTATCTTATGGTATACGACTAAGTAACGGGAAACTTCCCGTCAAGCGGTATGATATTCGGGCGCGCCCGTTATAGCATTAATTATGTACGTGTTATTCAGAGCTAGAATGTAAGAGTGTGGAAGAAATTATACATATGTACGCATTATTCGGAGCTAAAATGTAAAGTGGGGGTGAAACTATACGTATGACACCAACCTTGTCGTAGACTCGTACTCGTGACTGTGGCCGCTTCGTGGCGTCGCCTAACTGTTCATAAATTATGTGGACATGTGAAACAACATGCGACATGCTAAGTGTCTGCCTCGCTTGACAAATATGTTCCGTGGTTACATGATAAGTTCCCCAGACACCAGACTGTGGCGTACGTTCGGCTCCCCTTTGACCCCAAATTCAAAATCCGTACGTCTGGCGCATATTCGCAGTAGACGACGGATCCTGAACTCCGAACCCTGATCACCCAACGCGTTCAAAAGTTTAAAGATGATGATGATGATAATCCAAAGTTCTGATTCGGCCAATGTCTAAGTGAACAATATCATTTGTTATGACTCATTCAAGATGCATGGCCGAGGTCCTTGTATCTCCAATATGCTGCTGTTCAGTATCGGTAGGAAAGTGGCCAATCCGGGCCGCGTCCACCACTGAAGATAATTAATTGTGATGATTGTGACATGACAGTACGATTATCAGGAAATTCCCTTAATTCCTTGGGAGCGTCTGAACACGTAGGTCATGTAACAATGGTGTCAGAAGAATAGTTTAATTTATCTGCAGGATGATCCTCGGTGTCTCGAACAATGCATCTCGAATAAGGCCAGGAACAAATAGTTAGGATTATTATTACTGCATGCTGGTGCGTGTGTATGTGTGTGTGGATTGCCGACATGGCGGCTTAATTGTAGCACATTTCAGGAACACTGTCTCGGGGCATTAACCTCTAGAGACACTACTATCATCCTCCTCATACAGCTGAAGTACGGGTACCACGGCGACCACACAGAAATCACCTCGATGCAAACTCAGTGCGGACTAAGCTATTTACGCCAGATTATATATCGGAAACAGATCATGAACGGTAAACATACGTAGGGTTAGCCTGTAGCCTTGTGCACCCTACGCAGACCGATGATGTTCAATAACTCTTTCATTCTGGCTGTCACTACCAACCCAATATAACCATAGCTAGCCCGTCCACGCTTCATGCCATCGAATGACTCTGTTCAGCCTCCAGAAGCACCTTTTCCTTCCAATCAAATCATCTTAGGAAAACTACAATTCACATAGGCGTTGGAGGTCGGTAGAATGAAGCACCTGGTTTCGGCTTGATAACCGAAAAGATAAATGTTTAGATAATGTAGGAATCAGTGCGGAATCTTACTCGTGAGATGTGTCGTAAGGTAAAATGTTCAGTGAGTTATTGCACAATATCAATTATAAAGGTCAGTACGATTCGCATACGCATGCGATTGTGTATTCCCAAAGTAAATACACACACAAAGTTCTCGGATAAATTCTATCATTTCTACCTACTATCCATTACTTCGGATCGAAATGCAATCTTAAAATGCGCCCGTCAAGATTTATGAGATTTTTAGATCTAGATTTCCGCGGATAAGTAAATATACAAATAATTACGTACATAGTTACATGATTATCTTTACGGCCAACAGTAGTATATAATTGGTCCTAAACAATGAGATACATGTAACTGAAACTTGTAGGTGGGTGTTCCCAATTTATAAAACGGACAGTAATTAAATAAAATGAAATATCAAGTGGCCTAGCAGTTACTCCAGTCCCTTTCTATGAATGAGTGATTACATGAGGATCCGATTCACACTACAGTATTTGTTAGCGGTTTTAATTATGTATACAAGCATGCCAAAAGGTAAACTTAGTATTTTGGGTCCTCTGCGGCGGTTCTCAGCGTCTGCGCCGGTCCTGGCCTGCCCTCTGGAACTTGAAACCACACTCGCGATATTTGAATTTTAACACGACCTTCGCGGACCCGAAAAACAACCCGATCACCCCTAAAACACTCGCGGCGTAAACCTCGAAAAGAAAATCTTCAAAAGCGACCCTCTCCCGTGCGATCACGAAACTGACTCCCGAAAACTCGCCAAACTGAAAGCTCGAAACCGACCTTCTCGCCCCCCTGAAGCCGACTCTCCCCCCGCTCGGACCTGACTCACTCGAAGCTTTCGTTTTTCAACCCTCGACCGTCTTCACCCCTCCCCCGCCCCTGGCGTCTCCGCCACGGCCCCTGCCGTATCAGCTCTAGAAATTTCTAGGAATTCATATTTTTTTATCAGTTCGGTTATATGTGGATCATCACATGTTTTAGGAACGTCATACATAGTTTTTATAACGTGGTCCAATGATTAAAAAACTTGGTCCATAATTTTTAGAACGTGGTCCAACGTTTTTTATATGTGGTCCAAAGATTAAATAACGTGGTCCATAATTTTAGAAACGTGGTCCAATATTTTAATACCTGGACCAAAATTTTGCAGTGGTGGACCGGAATTTTTGGATAATGAAATAGTGTACATCGGGAAATAATATCGGTAGCGATTATCATTTTTGGATAATAATGTTGGATCTTGTTAGGTTTGTTATGTAAAGAAATAACAATTATACTTTTCAAATTAACTGTTTACTTTTGAACCGACGTTTTTGAAGTGTAAACTGAAGTTTTAGAAACGTCGTCCATATTTTTTATAACGTGGTCCAAAGTTTTAGAAACTTGGTCCATAGTTTTTAAAAAGTGGTCCAACGTTTTTTATATCTGGTCCAAATATTAAGTAACGCGGTCCAAAATATTAGAAACGTGGTTCAACATTTTAATACCTGGTCCAAAATTTTGCAGTTGTGGACTGGAATTTTTGGATACTGAAAGATTGTACATCGGGAAATAATATCGGTAGCGATTTTCATTTTTGGATAATAATGTTGGATCTTGTTAGGTTTGTTATGTAAAGAAATAATAATACTTTTCGAATTTACTGTTTACTTTTGAACCGACGTTTGTGAAGTGTAAACTGAAAATTTAGAAACGTCGTCCATATTTTTTATAACGTGGTCCAAAGTTTTAGAAACTTGGTCCATAATTTTTAAAAAGTGGTCCAACGTTTTTTATATCTGGTCCAAATATTAAGTAACGCGGTCCAAAACATTAGAAACGTGGTTCAACATTTTAATACCTGGTCCAAAATTTTGCAGTTGTGGACTGGAATTTTTGGATAATGAAAGATTGTACATAGGTAAATAATATCGGAAGCGATTTTCATTTTTGAATAATAATGTTGTATCTCGTAGGGTTATCTTAGGTTACGTAATGAAATTATAAAAACAAATGAAAATCGCTACCGATATTATTAACCTATGTACAATCTTTCATTATCCAAAAATTCCAGTCCACAACTGCAAAATTTTGGACCAGGTATTAAAATGTTGAACCACGTTTCTAATATTATGGACCGCGTTACTTAATATTTGGACCAGATATAAAAATCGTTGGACCACTTTTTAAAAACTATGGACCAAGTTTTTAAAACTTTGGACCACGTTATAAAAAATGTGGACGACGTTTCTAAAACTTCAGTTTACACTTCAAAAACGTCGGTTCAAAAGTAAACAGTAAATTTGTAAAGTATAATTGTTATTTCTTTACATAACATAAGATAACCCAACATAATCCAACTTTATTATCAAAAAATGAAAATTGCTACCGATATTAATAGCCGATGTAGACTGTTTCATTATCCAAAAATTCCGGTCCACAAATGCAAAATTTTGGACCAGGTATTAAAATATTGAACAACATTTCTAATATTATGGACCACGTTAGTTAATCTTTGGACCACATATAAAAAACGTTGGACCACTTACTAAAAACTATGGACCAAATTTCTTAAACTTTGGACCACGTTATAAAAAATATGGACGACGTTTCTAAATTTACAGTTTACACTTCACAAATGTCGGTTCAAAAGTAAACAGTAAATTCGAAAAGTATTATTATTTCTTTACATAACATTAGATAACCTAACAAGATCCAACATTATTATCCAAAAATGAAAATCGCTACCGAAATTATTTACCTATTTCTTTCATTATCCAAAAATTCCAGTCCACAACTGCAAAATTTTGGACCAGGTATTAAAATGTTGAACCACGTTTCTAATATTTTGGACCGCGTTACTTAATATTTGGACCAGATATAAAAAACGTTGGACCACTTTTTAAAAACTATGGACCAAGTTTCTAAAACTTTGGACCACGTTATAAAAAATATGGACGACGTTTCTAAATTTTCAGTTTACACTTCACAAACGTCGGTTCAAAAGTAAACAGTAAATTCGAAAAGTATTATTATTTCTTTACATAACATTAGATAACCTAACAAGATCCAACATTATTATCCAAAAATGAAAATCGCTACCAATATTATTTCCCGACGTACACTATTTCATTATCCAAAAATTCCGGTCCACAACTGCAAACTTTTGGTCCAGGTATTAAAATATTGGACCACGTTTCTAAAATTATGGACCACGTTATTTAATCTTTGGACCACATATAAAAAACGTTGGACCACGTTCTAAAAATTATGGACCAAGTTTTTTAATCCTTGGACCACGTTATAAAAACTATGTATGACGTTCCTAAAACATAAGTTTACATTTCAAAAGCGTCGGTTCAAAACTTTTGAATACAAACAGTTCGTTTCTAAAAGTGTTTTTTTAATTTCATTACGTAACCTAAGATAACCCTACGAGATACAACATTATTATCTAAAAATGAAAATCGCTACCGATATTATTTACCTATGTACAATCTTTCATTATCCAAAAATTACCGTCCACAATTGCAAAATTTTGGACCAGGTATTAAAATGTTGAACCACGTTTCTAATATTTTGGACCGCGTTACTTAATATTTGGACCAGATATAAAAAACGTTGGACCACTTTTTAAAAACTATGGACCAAGTTTCTTAAACTTTGGACCACGTTATAAAAAATATGGACGACGTTTCTAAAACTTAGGTTTACACTTCAAAAACGTCGGTTCAAAAGTAAACAGTTAATTTGAAAAGTATAATTGTTATTTCTTTACATAACATAAGATAACCCAACAACATCCAAGTTTATTATCAAAAGATGAAATTTGCTACCGATATTAATAGCCGATGAAGACTGTTTCATTATCCAAAAATTCCGGTCCACAAATGCAAAATTTTCGACCAGGTATTAAAATATTGAACAACATTTCTAATATTATTGACCACGTTAGTTAATCTTTGGACCACATATAAAAAACGTTGGACCACTTACAAAAAATTATGGACCAAGTTTCTTAAACATTGGACCACGTTATAAAAACTATGTATGACGTTCCTAAAACATAAGTTTACATTTCAAAAGCGTCGGTTCAAAACTTTTGAATACAAACAGTACGTTTCTAAAAGTGTTTTTTTAATTTCATTACGTAACTTAAGATAACCCCACGAGATACAACATTATTATCCAAAAATGAAAATCGCTACCGATATTATTAACCTATGTACAATCTTTCATTATCCAAAAATTCCAGTCCACAACTGCAAAATTTTGGACCAGGTATTAAAATGTTGAACCACGTTTCTAATATTTTGGACCGCGTTACTTAATATTTGTACCACATATAAAAAACGTTGGACCACTTACTAAAAACTATGGACCAAATTTCTTAAACTTTGGACCACGTTATAAAAAATATGGACGACGTTTCTAAATTTACAGTTTACACTTCACAAATGTCGGTTCAAAAGTAAACAGTAAATTCGAAAAGTATTATTATTTCTTTACATAACATTAGATAACCTAACAAGATCCAACATTATTATCCAAAAATGAAAATCGCTACCGATATTATTTCCCGATGTACACTATTTCATTATCCAAAACTTCCCGTCCACAACTGCAAAATTTTGGTCCAGGTATTAAAATATTAGACCACGTTTCTAAAATTATGGACCACGTTATTTAATCTTTGGACCACATATAAAAAACGTTGGACCACGTTCTAAAAAATATGGACCAAGTTTTTTAATCCTTGGACCACGTTATAAAAACTATGTATAACGTTCCTAAAACATAAGTTTACATTTTAAAAGCGTCGGTTCAAAACTTTTGAATACAAACAGTTCGTTTCTAACAGTGTTTTTTTAATTTCATTACGTAACCTAAGATAACCCTACGAGATACAACATTATTATCCAAAAATGAAAATCGCTACCGATATTATTTACCTATGTACAATTTTTCATTATCCAAAAATTCCAGTCCACAATTGCAAAATTTTGGACCAGGTATTAAAATGTTGAACCACGTTTCTAATATTTTGGACCGCGTTACCTAATATTTGGACCAGATATAAAAAACGTTGGACCATTTTTTAAAAACTATGGACCAAGTTTCTTAAACTTTGGACCACGTTATAAAAAATATGGACGACGTTTCTAAATTTTCAGTTTACACTTCACAAACGTCGGTTCAAAAGTAAACAGTAAATTCGAAAAGTATTATTATTTCTTTACATAACATTAGATAACCTAACAAGATCCAACATTATTATCCAAAAATGAAAATCGCTACCGATATTATTTACCTATGTACAATCTTTCATTTTCCAAAAATTCCAGTCCACAACTGCAAAAATTTGGACCAGGTATTAAAATGTCGAACCACGTTTCTAATATTTTGGACCGGGTTACTTAATATTTGGACCAGATATAAAAAAAGTTGGACCACTTTTTAAAAACTATGGACCAAGTTTCTAAAACTTTGGACCAGGTTATAAAAAATATGGACGACGTTTCTAAAACTTCAGTTTACAATTCAAAAACGTCGGTTCAAAACTTTTGAATACAAACAGTTCGTTTCTAAAAGTGTTTTTTTAATTTCATTACGTAACCTAAGATAACCCTACGAGATACAACATTATTATTCAAAAATGAAAATGGCTACCGATATTATTTACCTATGTACAATCTTTCATTATACAAAAATTCCAGTCCACAACTGCAAAATTTTGGACCAGGTATTAAAATGTCGAACCACGTTTCTAATATTTTGGACCGGGTTACTTAATATTTGGACCAGATATAAAAAAAGTAGGACCACTTTTTAAAAACTATGGACCAAGTTTCTAAAACTTTGGACCACGTTATAAAAAATATGGACGACATTTCTAAAACTTCAGTTTACACTTCAAAAACGTCGGTTCAAAAGTAAACAGTTAATTTGAAAAGTATTATTGTTATTTCTTTACATAACATAAGATAACCCAACAACATCCAACTTTATTATCAAAAAATGAAAATTGCTACCGATATTAATAGCCGATGTAGACTGTTTCATTATCCAAAAATTCCGGTCCACAAATGCACAATTTTGTACCAGGTATTAAAATATTGAACAACATTTCTAATATTATGGACCACGTTAGTTAAAATTTGGACCAGATATAAAAAACGTTGGACCACTTACTAAAAACTATGGACCAAGTTTCTTAAACTTTGGACCACGTTATAAAAAATATGGACGACGTTTCTAAAACTTCAGTTTACACTTCAAAAACGTCGGTTCAAAAGTAAACAGTAAATTCGAAAAGTATTATTATATCTTTACATAACAAACCTAACAATATCCAACATTTTTATCCAAGAATGAAAATCGCTACCGATATTATTTCCCGATGTACACTATTTCATTATCCAAAAATTCCGGTCCACAACTGCAAAATTTTGGTCCAGGTATTAAAATATTTGACCACCTATCTAAAATTATGGACCACGTTATTTAATCTTTGGACCACATATAAATAACGTTGGACCACGTTCTAAAAATTATGGACCAAGTTTATTAATCATTGGACCACGTTTTAAAAACTATGTAAGACGTTCCTAAAACATAAGTTTACATTTCAAAAGCGTCGGTTCAAAACTTTTGAATACAAACAGTTCGTTTCTAAAAGTGTTTTTTTAATTTCATTACTTAACCAAAGATAACCCTACGAGATACAACATTATTATCCAAAAATGAAAATCGCTACCGATATTATTTACCTATGTACAATCTTTCATTATACAAAAATTCCAGTCCACAACTGCAAAATTTTGGACCAGGTATTAAAATGTTGAACCACGTTTCTAATATTTTGTACCGCGTTACTTAATATTTGGACCAGATATAAAAAACGTTGGACCACTTTTTAAAAACTATGGACCAAGTTTCTAAATTTTTGGACGACGTTTTAAAAAATATGGACGACGTTTCTAAAACTTCAGTTTACACTTCAAAAACGTCGGTTCAAAAGTAAACAGTTAATTTGAAAAGTATAATTGTTATTTCTTTACATAACATAAGATAACCCAACAACATCCAACTTTATTATCAAAAAATGAAAATTGCTACCGATATTAATAGCCGATGTAGACTGTTTCATTATCCAAAAATTCCGGTCCACAAATGCAAAATTTTGGACCACGTATTAAAAACATTGGACCACGCTTTTAGAATTATGGTCCACGATTCTAAAATTTTGGACCATATATTAAAAATTTTGGACGACGTTCATAAAACTATGGATCAAGTTAGTTAAACTTTGGACTACCTTATTAAAATTATGTAAAATTAACAGTTGATTTTAAAAAGTATTTTAATTATTTCTTTACATAACTTAAAATAACCCAATGTTATCCAATTTTATTTTTAAAAATCAATATCGCAAACCATATTTATATAAATGCACACTGTATCATTATCTAAAAACCCCGGTCCTTTACTGAAAATTTTTGTACCAGGTATTAAAAACTTCGGACCATACACGAAAAACTATGGACCACGTTTCTAAAATTACGGACAACGTTTCTCAAATTTTGGATCGCATTTTAATAACTTTGAACCGCGTTCAAAAAGTATGGTTTCAAAAACAATGGACCGCGTACGAAAAACTATGGAACACGTTTCTAAAACTTAGGACCGCGTATTAAAAACTTAGGACCACGTTCCAAGAACTATGGACCGAGTTTCTAAAACTTTAAATCGCGTTATAAAAACTGTGTAACACGTTTCTAAAACTTTGGGTTCACATCACAAAATTTGCGGTCGAAAGATGAAACATGTCATTTTAAAATGTTTTTTATTATTTCTTCACTTAGTCTAAGGGTAACCCCATTGAACTGTCAAGTTTTGGACTACGTTTTATAAACTTTAGACCGCGTTCTTAAAACATCGGACTATGTTTCAAAATCTTTGGTTTGTTTTTCAAGATCGAGAACTTTTCTCCGAGACGTGCAGACATGTTCACGCAAAAAATGCTCACGGCAAACAAACTGCAGGCGGGCATCTCGGAGTGAAGAAAGAGGATTCCGTTTTTGTCGTTTTTTGGTATATTGAAAAAAATTGAAAACGAACGGTTTTATGATAATAGATATTATCGTTAAGTAAGGAAAGGGGGGCTTAAATATTACTTTGTCATGATGCCGCTACTGGCTCATAGATGTCCTTGCCCATAATCGGTAACACAACCATTCAAATTAAAATAAGAATTCTTATTAGACATGACGCGACTACTGGCTCATAGATACCCCTGCACGTTAACGGACACACTGCCATCTACGTTCTACTCATACTCATAAATCATGACGAAGATACTGACTCTTAGGTGTTTTATTATTATTCTTTAGCTGCGGACGAACATTATTTAACTGTGGTCCACCGCTTTTAAAGTATGGTCCAGCACTTATTAACTGTGGTCCAGCACTATTAAACTGTGGTCCAGCACGTTTAAGCCATGGTCCAGCACTTTTAAACTGTGGTCCAGAACATTTAAACTGTGGTCCAGTACTTTTAACTGTGGTCCAGCACTTTTAAACTGTGGTCCAGAACATTTAAACTGTGGTCCAGCACTTTTAACTGTGGTCCAGCACTATTAAATTGTGGTCCAGCACTCTTAAACCGTAATTCAGTTCATTTAAACTGTGGTCCTGCATTCTTAAACAGTGGTCCAGTACTTTTAATATGTGGTCCAGCACCTGTAAACTGTGGTCCAGCACTTTTAAACTGTGGTCCTGTACTTTTAATCCATGGTCCAGCACTTTTAAACTGTGGTCCAGCATTCATAAACACTGGTCCAGTACTTTTAATATGTGGTCCAGCACTAAAAACTGCGTTCTAGTGTTTTTACTCTGTGGTCCAGAACTTTTAAACTGTGATCCAGCACTCTTAAACAATGGTCCAGTACTTTTAATATGTGTTCCAGCACTTTTAAACTGTGGTCCAACACTTTTAAACCGTGGTCCAGTACTTTAAAACTGTTGTCCAGTACTCTTAAATCGTGGTCCAACACTATTCAATTGTAGTCCAGCACTCTTAAACAGTGGTCCCGTACTTTTAAAATGTGGTCCAGCAATTTAAAACTGTGGTCCAGCACTCTTAAACAGTGGTCCAGAACTTTCAATATGTGGTACACCACTTTTAAACTGTGATCCAGCACTCTCAAACAGTGTTCCAGCACATTTAAACCTTTCTCCAGCACTTAAAAACTGTGGTCCAGCACTATTATACTGTGGTCCAACGCTCTTAAACCGTGGTCCTGCACTTTTCATATATGGTCTATCACTTTTAACCTGTGGTCCAGCACTCTTAAACAGTGACCCTGTACATTTAATTTGTTTCAGCACTTTTAAACTGTGGTCCAACACTTTTAAATCGTGGTCCAGCGCTTTAAAATTTTGGTCCAGCACTATTATACTGTGGTCCAGCACTCTTAAAACGTGGTCCAGCAATTTTAAACTGTAGTCCAGCACTCTTAAACAGGGGTCTAGCACTTTTAAACTGTGGTCCTGCACTCTCAAACAGCGGTCCAGTACTTTTAATGTGTGGTTCAGCACTTTTAAACTGTGGTCCAGCACCTTTAAACTGTTTTCCATCATTTTTAAACTGTGGTTCAACACTTTTAAACCGTGTCCGGCACTTTTAAGCCATGGTCCAGCACTTTTAAATCGTGGTCCAGAACTTTTAAATCGTGGTCCAGCACTGCTATCCACGTTCTAATATAGATTGTCATGCGTCATGACGCGGCTACTTGCTCATAGATACCCTAGCCCGTTAACGGCAATACTGCCATCCACGTTCTGATATAAATACTCATGAGTCATGAAGCCGCTACTGGCTCATAGATACGCCTGCCCGTTAGCGGCAATACTTCCATCCACGTTCTAATATAAATACTCAAGCGTTATGACGCCGCTACTGGCTCACAGATATCATTGCCCGTTAACGGCAACACTGCCATCCACGTTCTAATATAAATACTCATGAGTCGTGACGCCGCTACTGCTTAATAGATACGCTTGCCCGTTAGCGGCAATACTTCCATCCACGTTCTAATATAATTACTCATGTATCATGACGCCGCTACTGGCTCACAGATATCCTTGCCCGTTAACGGCAACACTGCCGTCCACGTTCTAATATAATTTCTCATGAGTCATGACGCCGCTACTGGCTCACACATATCCTTGCCCGTTAACGGCAACACTGCCATCCACGTTCTAATATAAATTCTCATAAGTCATGATGCCGCTACTGGCTCATAGATATCCTTGCCTGTTAACGGCAACACTGCCATCCACGTTCTAATATAAATTCTCATAAGTCATGATGCCGCTACTGGCTCATAGATATCCTTGCCTGTTAACGGCAACTCTGCCATCCACGTTCTAATATAAATACTCATTAGCGATCCAGCACTTTTAAACTATGGTCCAGCGCATTTAAACCGTTGTCCAGCACTATTAAACTGTGGTCCAGTACTTATAAACTGTGGTCCAGTACCTTTGAACTGTAGTGCAGCATATTTTAACTGTAGTTCAGCACTTTTTAACAGTCGTCCAGCACTTTTCTACTGTGGTCCAGTAGATATAAACTATGGTTCAGCACTTTTAAACCGTGGTCCAGCACCTTTAAATCGTGGTCCAGAATTGTTAAACTATGGTCCAGCACATTTAAACTGTAGTTCAGTACTTTTAAACTGTAGTTCAGTACTTTTCAACTCTGGTCCAGTTCTTATAAACTATGGAGGGTGTGAGCTCTACCTATCGTACACGATGACTTTTCAAGGCGGAAGTGTTGCAGACGAAAAGTAGGGTTATGGGGACGTGTCCAGGAGTTAGAGTTGTTGAATGAACGGCATCGTCAGCTAGAATACTCGGATGAATCCCTCTCATCGATACGGTGTAGTCGACAGAGGGTGCGAGCTTTACCTATCGTACACGATGACTTTTCAAGGCGGAAGTGTTGCAGACGAAAAGTAGGGTTATGGGGACGCGTCCAGGAGTTAGAGTAGTTGAATGAACGGCATCGTCAGCTAGAATTGTCGGATGAATCCCTCTCATCGATACGGTGTAGTCGACAGAGGGTGTGAGCTCTACCTATCGTACACGATGACTTTTCAAGGCGGAAGTGTTGCAGACGAAAAGTAGGGTTATGGGGACGTGTCCAGGAGTTAGAGTTGTTGAATGAACGGCATCGTCAGCTAGAATTGTCGGATGAATCCCTCTCATCGATACGGTGTAGTCGACAGAGGGTGCGAGCTCTACCTATCGTACACGATGACTTTTCAAGGCGGAAGTGTTGCAGACGAAATGTACAATCGTCGGACACGATTCGATGGATGAATGGCTTTTTTCGACATGCTAGTGTCGACAGAGGTCGCGAGTTCGTTGCTGGGTTCATGAGGACGCGTCTTGGAGTTAGGGTAGTTGAATGAAGGGCATCGTAAGTTAGAATTGACGGATGAATCCCTCTCATCGATACGGTGTAGTCAACAGAGGGTGCGAGCTCTACCTATCGTACACGATGACATGTCAAGGCGGAAGTGTTGCAGACGAAAAGTAGGGTTATGGGGACGCGTCCAGGAGTTAGAGTTGTTGAATGAACGGCATCGTCAGCTAGAATACTCGGATGAATCCCTCTCATCGATACGGTGTAGTCGACAGAGGGTGCGAGCTCTACCTATCGTACACGATGACTTGTCAAGGCGGAAGTGTTGCAGACGAAATGTACAATCGTCGGACACGATTCGATGGATGAATGGCTTTCTTCGACATGCTAGTGTCGACAGAGGTCGCGAGTTCTTTGCTGGGTTCATGGGGACGCGTCTTGGAGTTAGGGTAGTTGAATGAAGGGCATCGTCAGTTAGAATTGACGGATGAATCCCTCTCATCGATACGGTGTAGTCGACAGAGGGTGCGAGCTCTACCTATCGTACACGATGACTTTTCAAGGCGGAAGTGTTGCAGACGAAAAGTAGGGTTATGGGGACGCGTCCAGGAGTTAAAGTAGTTGAATGAACGGCATCGTCAGCTAGAATTGTCGGATGAATCCCTCTCATCGATACGGTGTAGTCAACAGAGGGTGCGAGCTCTACCTATCGTACACGATGACATGTCAAGGCGGAAGTGTTGCAGACGAAAAGTAGGGTTATGGGGACGCGTCCAGGAGTTAGAGTTGTTGAATGAACGGCATCGTCAGCTAGAATACTCGGATGAATCCCTCTCATCGATACGGTGTAGTCGACAGAGGGTGCGAGCTCTATTTATCGTACACGATGACTTGTCAAGGCGGAAGTGTTGCAGACGAAATGTACAATCGTCGGACACGATTCGATGGATGAATGGCTTTCTTCGACATGCTAGTGTCGACAGAGGTCGCGAGTTCGTTGCTGGGTTCATGGGGACGCGTCTTGGAGTTAGGGTAGTTGAATGAAGGGCATCGTCAGTTAGAATTGACGGATGAATCCCTCTCATCGATACGGTGTAGTCGACAGAGGGTGCGAGCTCTACCTATCGTACACGATGACTTGTCAAGGCGGAAGTGTTGCAGACGAAAAGTAGGGTTATGGGGACGCGTCCAGGAGTTAGAGTTGTTGAATGAACGGCATCGTCAGCTAGAATTGTCGGATGAATCCCTCTCATCGATACGGTGTAGTCGACAGAGGGTGCGAGCTCTACCTATCGTACACGATGACTTTTCAAGGCGGAAGTGTTGCAGACGAAAAGTAGGGTTATGGGGACGCGTCCAGGAGTTAGAGTTGTTGAATGAACGGCATCGTCAGCTAGAATACTCGGATGAATCCCTCTCATCGATACGGTGTAGTCGACAGAGGGTGCGAGCTCTACCTATCGTACACGATGACTTGTCAAGGCGGAAGTGTTGCAGACGAAAAGTAGGGTTATGGGGACGCGTCCAGGAGTTAGAGTTGTTGAATGAACGGCATCGTCAGCTAGAATTGTCGGATGAATCCCTCTCATCGATACGGTGTAGTCGACAGAGGGTGCGAGCTCTACCTATCGTACACGATGACTTTTCAAGGCGGAAGTGTTGCAGACGAAAAGTAGGGTTATGGGGACGCGTCCAGGAGTTAGAGTTGTTGAATGAACGGCATCGTCAGCTAGAATACTCTATTGAATTGAACTGCGCTAGTATGGCTGTCGGTGTGAGAATTGTGTTAGAAACTAAACCGCCGATCCAACATTATGGCAGTCGAATACCAATCATATGATCAGTCAAAACAATGGTTTAGTTCAACACGAGAAATTGTAATCTTGTTGTCTTTTTTGAATGCTCAGCCTCGCCCCGTACAGCCACACAGCCGTACGCCAATATGGCCGATTTACTGGCGTTCCATAAATTCGTTGTGTTCAAAATATTTCAAAATAACAAAAATCTGATATCTTCAACATCTCGAAAACACGATCAGATACCCAGAAGAGTATCAGATATTGCATTTCACAATACAGGAAAAGATTGCTTGAAAGTCCCTAAAAGAAGGAGATTATCACGACTGAAGAACAATCTGCTGTGAGCATAAAAGCAACTGATGGTAGTCAACGTCTGCTAAACGGATAAGGCACGAGATGAAGGGTTTCGTTGATAACATGAGCACACACACAGGATCACATCGCATTGTGTCCGACGATGGTATGTTTCGTGACTGTCGCTCGCTGAACATACAATCGCCAGACATGATCCGTTGCACGAAGTCACTCGTCGGCTAGATAACGTCGACAGAGGGCGCGAACTTTATGTAGCGCACACGTTTACGCGGCTTGGCGGAATGGAACTCATCGGCATGGTACCGTGCGTGGTTAGTTCTGTATCCGGCGCGGTGCGTTGTGTGCGCCGGCAATTCATAAAAAATCGCCTGATCCGTGCCGCAGTGGGTACTAGTCGGCTCTATGATGAGAAGCGGGCGATGTCGGGTAGAGCCCAGCCGGCCGCGGACGAGCGCCCGGTGAGCACTACGGTCTCCGGCCACGGCTTCCCGGCTCGGTTCGGCCCGCGCGGGCTCCTGCGTCCGCGCCGACTCCGGGCCTCATAGGAACGCCGGTCCGCTGAACCGTTTTCTGGTCTCTGATCGAATCGAGCTGTTCATTTTCCCGAGTACCCAAATCAGCGGGATTCTGCTTCGCGGGCACCCATCTCCAGGAGGTGGCGTCCGTAAGGTCGTCAATCTCCCCGAGCCGGTTGGCCACGAAGGCCGAGTAGGCAGGGGATCCGTCCTGATCCAGGTCAAGACCGTCATCGAGTCCGTCAATATGACGGTTCTTTCAATAGAAAAAGTGTGTTCCTCTTTGATGGTGGCCGCTAATCTTGCGGAAACCTTACACTTCGCCGAGGTGAGGGCTACGTATTTGCCGCCCTCTCCCGTTTTGACGAAGTGAGCGACCGCGCAGCACGCTAGTTTCGTCGCTGAACACGTTAAGCGTCGGCCGGCTTCTCCGGCCTCTGATCACCTGTCGTGGCACCGCACATTGGCTAATCGTGGCTAGCCGGTGCCGCGCTTTCCATTTCTCCATGTGCTCGGGATGAATCAGCTCGTCTCATCCGACCTTGGACCGCCACACTGCCTGCAGCAGGATTTTCGACCTTATGAGCAGGCAGGCCACAATGCCTACCGGGTCGAAAATCCGCATCACCGCGCTCAGAAGTGCGCGCTTTGTCGAGCGGTCTCCTCCACGATAATCTGCACCGGTTCTATAGACCCCGACTGCTCGGAGAACCGCCTCAGGACCTCCTGATCATTGAAGGTCCGATTTGTCTAGTGCATCTACCCGCGGCGGAACACTTCTGTTACATCCTGCGACATCTGAATTGCTTAATCCGGGGTGTCTACCGAGTCTAAATAATCGTCCATATAGAACCTTTTCCGGATGGCCTCGGCGGCTTCTGGATACGTCGCGGCATTGGCATCGGCTATACAGTTCCGCACATACTGCGCCATCATCAACTTCATTCGGTAGGTAGGGCTCTGGTTCGCCCGGCTGCCTCCACAGAAACGACTGCGCATCCTGGTCCTGCCTTCTCATTTGGATGCGCAGGAACATTTCTATCACTTTTCCCCAGTGCCACTTTTCCCTCCCGGAATCGGAAAATATTCCAACTGCCGTGCCCTCCCTCTCAGGACTCTCTGTAGGCGTAGCAGATTCTCCGTAGCCGACAGCTCAACAGGTTTGTTGACTGATCGTACTACCGCTTGTGTAAAACTGTGTAAAAAATTTTACAAACATCACAAAAAACTTTTAAACCGTATGCTTAACATCTAGCGGCAACTTGCCCATCAAAATAGTTAAAGGTTTTATAGTAAATAAAGAAATTAGATACAGTCATCTAAAAATTGATTTATTTTGGCTATTCTGAGAAAATGTGTAAACAATTTTACAAATATCATAAAAAAACCTTTAAACCTATGCATGACATCTAACGGCAACGATCTCATCAAAATTGTTAAACGTTTTATAGTTAATAGAGAAATTAGATACAGTCATCTTAAAAACAAAAAAAAAGATTTATTTTGGCTAGTCTGCGAAATTGTGTTAAAAATTGTACAAATATCATAAAAAACTTTTTTAACCGTATGCATGACATTTAGAGGCAACTAGCTCAACAAAAGAGGTAAATGTTTTATAGTAAATAGAGAAATTAGATACAGTCATCTAAAAATCAAAGAAAATGATTTATTTTGGATATTCTGTGAAATTGTGTAAACAATTTTACAAATATAACAAAAAACTTACGATACGATACGTAGAGCTCGCACCCTCTGTTGACTATACCATGTCGAAGAGAGGGATTCATCTGTCAATTCTTGTTTGACGATGCCCTTCATTCAGCGACTCTAACTCCTAGACGAGTCTGCATGAACCCTATAATAAACTCGCGACTTCTGTCACTCTAGGATATCGAAGAAAGGCATTCATCCATCGAATCATATCCGACGATTGTACTTTTCGTCTGCAACACTTCCGCCTTGACAAGTCATCGTGTACTATACGTAGAGCTCGCACCCTCTGTCGACTATTCCATGTCGAAGAGAGGGATTCATCCGTCAATTCTTATCCGACGATTGTAATTTTCGTCTGCAACACTTCCGTTTTGACAAGTCATCGTGTACGATACGTAAAGCTCGCAACCACTGTTGACTATACCATGTCGAAGAGGGGGATGCATCCGTCAATTCTAGTCTGAGGATGCCCTTCATTCAGCGACTCTAACTCCTAGACGAGTCTGCATGAACCCTATAATAAACTCGCCACTTCTGTCACTCTAGGATATCGAAGAAAGGCATTCATCCATCGAATCATATCCGACGATTGTACTTTTCGTCTGCAACACTTCCGCCTTGACAAGTCATCGTGTACTATACGTAGAGCTCGCACCCTCTGTCGACTATTCCATGTCGAAGAGAGGGATTCATCCGTCAATTCTTGTCCGACGATGTCGTTCATTCAGCTACGCTAACTCCTAGACGCGTCTGCATGAACCCTACAATGAACTCGTAACTTCTGTCAATCTAGGATGTCGAAGAAAGGCATTTATTCATCGAATCGTATCCGATGATTGTACTTTTCGTCTGCAACTCTTCCGCATTTACGGGTAATCGTGTACGATACGTAGAGCTCGCAACCACTGTTGACTATATCATGTCGAAGAGAGGGATGCATCCGTCAATTTTAGTCTGACGATGCCCTTCATTCAGCAACTCTAATTCCTAGACACGTCTGCATGAACGCTACAATGAACTCGCCACTTCTGTCGACAGTAGCATGTCGAAGAAAGCCATTCATCCATCGAATCGTATCCGACGGTTGTTCTTTTCGTCTGCAACACTTCCGCATTTACTGGTCATCGTGTACGATACGTAGAGCTCGCACCCTCTGTCGACTATTCCATGTCGAAGAGAGGGATTCATCCGTCAATTCTTATCCGACGCTGCCGTTCATTCAGCTACGCTAACTCCTAGACGCGTCTTCATGAAACGAGCCGGCTGCCTGCTGTAACTGCGGGGGCGCGCACCCCGCCAACTACAGGGAGTGCCCGCGACGCAAGGCGTACGTGGCTTAACTGCAGCCCCAACCGGCACAGAGTAATGAAGCAGCTCAGTCCATTGCGGCCCCGAAGGCAGTGGTGGAAGGTCCCGCAGGGTGCAGCGAGCGATCCTCCCGCTGCCCAAAATCACCCCATCGAAACGCAGGTATTTGCCTGCCTCTCGACCGCCGTGCTCGGTGCCCTCCTTTTCCGCCCCGCCACTGGCCAGCCAAACCAGTGGCCAGCCCGACTTTGAATTTGCTCGCCTGCGATAGATCACTCTTTGCACAAATGATTTCGAGTCTATATGTACTGTGTGTGCTTTCCATCTAGATTTTTAAAACTGAGATACAACCACTAGCTGTAAAAATTGTTTATACTATCGTGACGGACACTGCTCTAGATCTAGAGACCACTTTTTCACAGTCCTTTCTTTCATTGGCATCTTGTGCAAGGCACTCTATCATTTTTAAAGATAGAGTGCCATACTTTTCTGTTCTGATACACAGTTCTCGCCTCATCTTCGATACATCTTCTCATACAAGATCGCCGATTATAGAGACTTCTAACATGACCATCCTTCAGTATTTGGTTAACTTGGTCGTACCAACTCTTCCGCGGACGTCTCCAGTCTTCAGTCTCACCATCCGCAAATCCTTCTGACACAATCACAGTCATGTGTCACAGTGGTGAATGAGTGAGAACTAATATGTAAACAAATTTAAGGGGTGACTATTTGTAAAGAGGATTTGGTTATTTATAATATCTAACTGTTTGATTTCAGTCGCGTCAGTCCAAATGTCACTTGGACACGTTAACATTGGCAGTTCTCCTGCGGTTGTCACTTCTACAAACTTGCCCGTTTACTTCAATTACAACTCAAACAACTTGAATCACGATATTGCTCTGCTCGGACTGACCTCAAATGTTCCAACAAGAGGTAGGTCTCAACTAATATTACTAATACTAAAGGGTGATACAACGACATTGAGTGCCATGTGATTCGAGTCGGGGTCCGTCAAGGAGTCATGATTCGTACCATGCTCCTGATCGCTCATCAGAACGATACCCCGCACTCTAATGGAATACTATGACTTATGACTAACTTAATCTAAAATATGTCTACCTCGGGTTGCTCGTCCACGTTCCTCCGGAATCTTGTCTCCGGCCGGCGGAGTGATGCCGCTGGCACCCGGCGTGGGCGGCTACCCGCTATCTGCTCTGTAGGATTGCTCTGGGCGGCCGCTCTTGGGTGAGTTGCGATGAACCGTGGTTGCTTCCTTCGTTGATTTCGGTCCCAACTATGGTTTCTTTGACGTCTCTTTTGGACCTCGTTTCCAACTAATAGAACGCGTTCTCGTCTCTAGCTCTTAGTTCCGTTCCCGATGAGTGTTTACCACTGCTCTCCGAATCTTGTTCAACTCATCCTCCAGGGTCTCGTTCCCGACTCACTCCTTCAGATCTCGTCTTCTAACTGCCTGCTTTCGACTGCGTTTCGACAACTTTCGAATACTTTCGACTACTCCCTTACGGACCTCGTTCCACTCTTCCTCCCGGACCGCATGTCCAGCTCACTACTCCGGGTTTACAACTGCGTGCTTCCGACTATCTTTTCCCTTCCAGACCTTGTTCTTCTCGTCCTCCCGGAACTCGTTCCACTCTTCCTCCCGGACCGCATGTCCAGCTCACTACTCCGGGTTTACAACTGCGTGCTCCTGACTATCTTTTCCCTTCCAGACCTTGTTCTTCTCGTCCTCCCGGACCGCATGTCCAGCTCACTACTCCAGGTTTACAACTGCGTGCTTCCGATTGTCTTTTCACAACTCCCTTTCGGACCTCACCCACCTATTACAGTGCGGCAACACTCTCAGTATTAAGTCGGCAGAATGTCGCAGATAGATTTGTAGAGAAAATAATCTATAAATATTGAACAATCGAATTAAAATATTGCAATAATTGCATTGTGCATACTTATTGATCAACTGGCAAAGCTGACTGCTCATGGTATATAATAGCTGCTACGCGACCAAAGCCAGTATTTCAGTTAAGTCTATTTTTAAATGTTCAAACTGTTATAAATGCATAGCTTCGAAAATGTTTATCGACATATTAGGGATTTCACCAAATAAATGGTTGTATCTTAGATATATATTTTTTTTAACTGGGTGCGGTTTGAAGCCGCAACCGCAGTACAATCATCGGACACGAATCGATGGATGAATGCCTCTCTTCGACATAGTTAAGTCAACAGATGGCGCGATCTCTATGTAGCGCACACGATGACAATTGTCTAGGTTGAAGCCTTTCTGACTGAAAGTACAAACGTCGGAGACGAATAGATGGATGATTGCCTCTCTTCAAAATGGTAAGGTCTAAAGAGGGCGCGACCTCTATGTAGCACACACAATGCCTCTCGTCTAGGTTGAAGGATTGCTGACTATCAGTACAATTGTCGGACACGAATCAATGGATAAATGCCTCTCATTGACATGGTAAAATCTACAGATGGCGCGAGCTCTATGTAGCGTACTCGATGACTCTCGTCGAAGTTGAAGGGTTACTGACTGAAAGTACAATGTTCGGACACGAATCGATATATGAATGCCTCTCTTAGACAAATTAAAGACGGCACGAGTACTATGTAGCGTGACGATGACGCGTCTAGGAGTTACACATTTATAGTCGAAAGAGGCGCGAGCTCTATGTAGTGCACACGATGACAGTCGTCTGGGTTGAAGCTTTTCTGTCTGCAAGTACAATCGTTGGAGACGAATCGATGAATGATTACTCTCTTCGATATGGCGCTAGCTCTATGATGCGCACACTATGACTCTCGTCTAGGTTGAAACGTTGATGACTAAAAGTACAATCTTCGGACACGAATCGATGGATGAATACCTCTCTTCGTCGATAGACGGCACGAGTACTACGTAGCGTTAACTGTGACGCGTCTAGTAGTTAGACATTTAAAAAGTCCTATCCTTGGTCGACCTGAATTTTGTTTAACCTTGTCAAGTAGACCATTTACTCGGTGCCGATGTATATTCTTATATATTGGATAGTCACGCTCACATCGTAGCGCGTTTCAAACCATCTTCGGATACGTTATCCTAGAAAAGGTTGAACTCCACACTGCTCAGTACCCGCTAACTTCACTTCTTGCCGTGTCGGATAGTTCATAATGTGACTCATCTCTGTCGACTCTTGCATGTTGAAGAAACGCATTCACCCATCGAATCGTATCCGATTACTGTACTGAAATCGGCAACACTTCCGCCTTGACAAGTCATCGTGCATGATACGTAGACCTCGCACCCTCCGTCCACTATACCATTTCAAAGAGAGGGATTCATCCGTCAATTATTGTCCGACAATGTCTTTCATTCAGCGTCGCAAACTTGAAGACGCGTCTTAATGAACCCAACAGAGAGCTCCGGCCCTTTGTCGACTCTTGTACTATATTAGAACGTGGATGGCAGTGTTGCCCTTAACATACAACTTAAATACATATATATGAGCCCGTAGCGGCGTCATCACTCATGAGTATTAATATTAGAACGTGGATGGCAGTGTTGACATTAACGGGCAAGGGTATTTATGAGCCAGTAGCGGCGTAATGACTCATGAGTATTTATATTAGAACGTGTATGGCAGTGTTGCCGTTAACGGGCAAGGATATCTGTGAGCTAATAACGGCATCATGATGTTTGAGTATTTATATTAGAACGTGGATGGAAGTATTGCCGCTAACGGGCAAGCGTTTCTATGAGCCAGTAGCGGCGTCATGACTCAAGAGTATTTATATCAGAACGTGGATGGCAGTGCTGGACGACAGTTGAATAGTGCTGGACTACAGTTTAAGATTACTGAACTACAGTTTTAAAGTGATGGACCACAGTACAAAAGTTCTGGACCACAGTTAAAAATATGCTGGACCACAGTTGAAAAGTACTGGAACAAAGTTTAAAAGTGCTGGACCACGGTTTAAAATCGCTGGACCACGGTTTAAAAGTGCTGGACCATAGTTTATAAGTACTGGACCAGAGTTGAAAAGTACTGAACTACAGTTTAAAAGTACTGAACTGAAGTTTAAACGTGCTGGACCACAGTTCAAAAGTTCTGAACCACAGTTAAATGCTGGACCACATTTAAAAAGTACTGGACCACAGTCTAAAAGTGCTGGAGAACAGTTTAAAAACGCTGGACCATAGTTTAAAAGGGCTGGACCACGGTTTGAAATCGCTGGACCACGGTTTGAAAGCACTGGACCACGGTTTAAAAGTGTTGGACCATAGTTTATAAGTTCTGGACCAGAGTTGAAAAGTACTGAATTACAGTTTAAAAGTACTGAACTACAGTTTAAACGTACTGGACCACAGTTTAACAATTCTGGACCACGATTAAAAGGTGCTGGACCACGGTTTAAAAGTGCTGAACCATAGTTTTTATGTACTGGACCACAGTTGTAAAGTGCTGGACGACTGTAACAAAGTACTGAACCACAGGTAAAATATGCTGGACTACAGTTCAAAGGTACTGGACCATAGTTTTAAAGTACTGGACCACAGTTTAATAGTGCTGGACAACGGTTTAAATGCGCTGGACCATAGTTTAAAAGTGCTGGATCGCTAATGAGTATTTATATTAGAACGTGGATGGCAGTGTTGCCGTCAACAGGCAAGGATATCTATGAGCCAGTAGCGGCGTCATGACTAATGAGTATTTATATCAGAACGTGGATGGCAGTGCTGGACCACAGTTTAATAGTGCTGGACTACAGTTTAAGAGTACTAAACTATAGTTTAAACGTGCTGGACCACAGTTCAAAAGTTCTGGACCACAGTTAAACAATGCTGGATCACAGTTTAAAAGTACTGGACCACAGTTTAAAAGTGCTGGAGCACAGTTTAAAAACGCTGGACCATAGTTTAAAAGTGCTGGACCATGGTTTAAAATCGCTGGACCACGGTTTAAAAGTGTTGGACCATAGTTTATAAGTACTAGACCATAGTTTATAAGTACTGGACCAGAGTTGAAAAGTACTGAACTAGAGTTAAAACGTGCTGGACCACAGTTTAACAATTCTGGACCACGATTTAAAGGTGCTGGACCACGGTTTATAAGTGCTGAACCATAGTTTATATGTACTGGACCACAGTTCAAAAATGCTGGACGACTGTTAAATAATGCTGAACCACAGTTAAAATATGCTTGACTACAGTTCAAAGGTACTGGACCACAGTTTAATAGTGCTGGACAACGGCTTAAATGCGCTGGACCATAGTTTAAAAGTGCTGGATCGCTAATGAGTATTTATATTAGAACGTGGATGGCAGTGTTGCCGTTAACAGGCAAGGATATCGATGAGCCAGTAGCGGCGTCATGACTTATGAGAATTTATATTACAACGTGGATGGCAGAGTTGCCGCTAACGGGCAAGCGTATCTATGAGCCAAAATTCTACTCTAGGTGTAATACACCTAGTTGCATGTGAAATTAAAAAAAAGTCTAAATTCATGTTGGTAATATAGTAGTTAAATGCGGTCATCTCTGGGAGGACGAAAAAAACTAAATTCATGTTGGTAATATAGGAGTTAAATGCGGTCATCTCTGGGAGGAAAAAGAAAGATGAATTTGGCTATACTTTGAAATTCTGAAGTTATTTGTAAACCTACGGCCGAAATATTTCTAACAGTCGTGTAATACACCTAGTTGCATGTGAAATTAAAAGAAGTCTAAATTCATGCTGGTAATATAGTAGTTAAATGCGGTCATCTCTGGGAGGATGAAAAAAACTAAATACATGTTGGTAATATAGGAGTTAAATGCCGCCATCTCTGGGAGGAAAAAGAAAGATGAATTTGGCTATACTTTGAAATTCTGAAGTTATTTGTAAACCTACGGCCGAAATATTTCTAACAGTCGTGTAATACACCTAGTTGCATGTGAAATTAAAAAAAAGTCTAAATTCATGCTGGTAATATAGTAGTTAAATGCGGTCATCTCTGGGAGGATGAAAAAAACTAAATACATGTTGGTAATATAGGAGTTAAATGCCGCCATCTCTGGGAGGAAAAAGAAAGATAAATTTGGCTATACTTTGAAATTCTGAAGTTATTTGTAAACCTACGGCCGAAATACTTCTAACAGTCGTGTAATACACCTAGTTGCATTTGAAATTAAAAAAAAAACAAAATTCATGTTGGTAATATAGTTGTTAAATGCGGTCATCTCTGGGAAGACGAAAAAAACTAGATTCATGTTGGAAATATAGGAGTTAAATGCGGTCATCTCTGGGAGGACGAAAAAAACTAAATTTGGCTATACTTTGAAATTCTGAAGTTATTTGTAAACCTAAGGCCGAAATATTTCTAACAGTCGTATAATACACCTAGTTGCATGTGAAATTTAAAAAAAATCTAAATTCATGTTGGTAATATAGTAGTTAAATGCGGTCATCTCTGGGAGGAAGAACAAAACTAAATTCATGTTGGTAATATAGGAGTTAAATGCGGTCATCTCTGGGAGGATGAAAAAAACTAAATTCATGTTGGTAATATAGGAGTTAAATGCGGTCATCTCTGGGAGGAAAAAGAAAGATGAATTTGGCTATACTATGAAATTCTGAAGTTATTTGTAAACCTACGGCCGAAATATTTCTAACAGTCGTGTAATACACCTATTTGCATGTGAAATTAAAAAAAAATCTAAATTCATGTTGGTAATATAGTAGTTAAATGCCGCCATCTCTGGGAGGACGAAAAAAACTAAATTCATCTTGGTAATATAGGAGTTAAATGCGGTCATCTCTGGGAGGATGAAAAAAACTAAATTCATGTTGGAAATATAGGAGTTAAATGCGGTCATCTCTGGGAGGAAAAAGAAAGATGAATTTGGCTATACTTTGAAATTCTGAAGTTATTTGTAATCCTCCGGCCGAAATATTTCTAACAGTCGTGTAATACATCTAGTTGCATGTGAAATTTAAAAAAAGTCTTAATTCATGTTGGTAATATAGTAGTTAAATGCGGTCATCTCTGGGAGGACGAAAAAAACTAAAGACATGTTGGTAATATAGGAGTTAAATGCCGCCATCTCTGGGAGGAAAAAGAAAGATGAATTTGGCTATACTTTGAAATTCTGAAGTTATTTGTAAACCTACGGCCGAAATATTTCTAACAGTCGTGTAATACACCTAGTTGCATGTGAAATTAAAAAAAAGTCTAAATTCATGCTGGTAATATAGTAGTTAAATGCGGTCATCTCTGGGAGGATGAAAAAAACTAAATACATGTTGGTAATATAGGAGTTAAATGCCGCCATCTCTGGGAGGAAAAAGAAAGATAAATTTGGCTATACTTTGAAATTCTGAAGTTATTTGTAAACCTACGGCCGAAATACTTCTAACAGTCGTGTAATACACCTAGTTGCATTTGAAATTAAAAAAAAAACAAAATTCATGTTGGTAATATAGTAGTTAAATGCGGTCATCTCTGGGAGGACGAAAAAAACTAAATTTGGCTATACTTTGAAATTCTGAAGTTATTTGTAAACCTAAGGCCGAAATATTTCTAACAGTCGTATAATACACCTAGTTGCATATGAAATTAAAAAAAAACCTAAATTCATGTTGGTAATATAGGAGTTAAATGCGGTCATCTCTGGGAGGACGAAAAAAACTAAATTCATGTTGGTAATATAGCAGTTAAATGCGGTCATGTCTTGGAGGAAAAAGAAAGATGAATTTGGCTATACTTTGAAATTCTAAAGTTATTTGTAAACCTAAGGCCGAAATATTTCTCAGAGATGGCGGCATTTAACTCTTATATTACCAACATGTATTTAGTTTTTTTCGTCCTCCCAGAGATGACCGCATTTAACTACTATGTTACCAACATGAATTTAGACTTTTTTTTAATTTCACATGCAACTAGGTGTATTACACGACTGTTAGAAATATTTCGGCCTTAGGTTTACAAATAACTTCAGAATTTCAAAGTATAGCCAAATTCATCTTTCTTTTTCCTCCCAGAGATGACCGCATTTAACTCCTATATTACCAACATCAATTTAGTTTTTTTTGTCCTCCCAGAGATGGCGGCATTTAACTCCTATATTACCAACATGTATTTAGTTTTTTTCGTCCTCCCAGAGATGACCGCATTTAACTACTATATAACCAACATGAATTTAGACTTTTTTTTAATTTCACATGCAACTAGGTGTATTACACGACTGTTAGAAATATTTCGGGCTTAGGTTTACAAATAACTTCAGAATTTCAAAGAATAGCCAAATTCATCTTTCTTTTGCCTCCCAGAGATGACCGCATTTAACTCCTATATTACCAACATGAATTTAGTTATTTTCGTCCTCCCAGAGATGACCACATTTAACTCCTATATTACCAAGATGAATTTAGTTTTTTTTGTCCTCCCAGAGATGACCACATTTAACTCCTATATTACCAAGATGAATTTAGTTTTTTTCGTTCTCCCAGAGATGACCGCATTTAACTACTATATTACCAACATGAATTTAGACTTTTTTTTAATTTCACATGCAACTAGGTGTATTACACGACTGTTAGAAATATTTCGGCCTTAGGTTTACAAATAACTTCAGAATTTCAAAGTATAGCCAAATTCATCTTTCTTTTTCCTCCCAGAGATGACCGCATTTAACTCATATATTACAAACATGAATTTCGTTTTTTTCGTCCTCCCAGAGATGACCGCATTTAACTACTATATTACCAACATGGATTTAGACTTTTTTTTAATTTCACATGCAACTAGGTGTATTACACGACTGTTAGAAGTATTTCGGCCGTAGGTTTACAAATAACTTAAGAATTTCAAAGTATACCTAAATTCATCTTTCTTTTTCCTCCCAGAGATGACCGCATTTAACTCCTATATTACCAACATCAATTTAGTTTTTTTCGTCCTCCCAGAGATGGCGGCATTTAACTCCTATATTACCAACATGTATTTAGTTTTTTTCGTCCTCCTAGAGATGACCGCATTTAACTACTATATTACCAACATGAATTTGGACTTTTTTTTAATTTCACATGCAACTAGGTGTATTACACGACTGTTAGAAATATTTCGGCCGTAGGTTTACAAATAACTTCAGAATTTCAAAGTATAGCCAAATTCATCTTTCTTTTTCCTCCCAGAGATGACCGCATTTAAATCTTATATTACCAAGATGAATTTAGTTTTTTTCGTCTTCCCAGAGATGACCGCATTTAACTACTATATTACCAACATGAATTTAGATTTTTTTTTATTTCACATGCATCTAGGTGTATTACACAACTGTTAGAAATATTTCGGCCTTAGGTTTACAAATAACTTCAGAATTTCAAAGTATAGCCAAAATCATCTTTCTTTTTCCTCCCAGAGATGGCGGCATTTAACTCCTATATTACCAACATGTATTTAGTTTTTTTCGTCCGCCCAGAGATGACCGCATTTAACTCCTATATTACCAACATGTATTTAGTTTTTTTCGTCCTCCCAGAGATGACTGCATTTAACTACTATATTACCAACATGAATTTAGACTTTTTTTTAATTTCACATGCAACTAGGTGTATTACACGACTGTTAGAAATATTTCGGCCGTAGGTTTACAAATAACTTCAGAATTTCAAAGTATAGCCAAATTCATCTTTCTTTTTCCTCCCAGAGATGGCGGCATTTAACTCCTATATTACCAACATGTATTTAGTTTTTTTCATCCTCCCAGAGATGACCGCATTTAACTACTATATTACCAGCATGAATTTAGACTTCTTTTAATTTCACATGCAACTAGGTGTATTACACGACTGTTAGAAATATTTCGGCCGTAGGTTTACAAATAACTTCAGAATTTCAAAGTAGAGCCAAATTCATCTTTCTTTTTCCTCGCACAGATGGCGGCATTTAACTCCTATATTACCAACATGTATTTAGTTTTTTTCGTCCTCCCAGAGATGACCGCATTTAACTACTATATTACCAAAATGAATTTAGACTTTTTTTTAATTTCACATGCAACTAGGTGTATTACACGACTGTTAGAAATATTTCGGCCGTAGGTTTACAAATAACTTCAGAATTTCAAAGTAGAGCCAAATTCATCTTTCTTTTTCCTCGCACAGATGGCGGCATTTAACTCCTATATTACCAACATGTATTTAGTTTTTTTCGTCCTCCCAGAGATGACCGCATTAAACTACTATATTACCAACATGAATTTAGACTTTTTTTTAATTTCACATGCAACTAGGTGTATTACACGACTGTTAGAAATATTTCGGCCGTAGGTTTACAAATAACTTCAGAATTTCAAAGTATAGCCAAATTCATCTTTCTTTTTCCTCCCAGAGATGGCGGCATAAAACTTCTATATTACCAACATGTATTTAGTTTTTTTCGTCCTCCCAGAGATGGCGGCATTTAACTCCTATATTACCAACATGTATTTAGTTTTTTTCATCCTCCCAGAGATGACCGCATTTAACTACTATATTACCAGCATGAATTTAGACTTCTTTTAATTTCACATGCAACTAGGTGTATTACACGACTGTTAGAAATATTTCGGCCGTAGGTTTACAAATAACTTCAGAATTTCAAAGTAGAGCCAAATTCATCTTTCTTTTTCCTCGCACAGATGGCGGCATTTAACTCCTATATTACCAACATGTATTTAGTTTTTTTCGTCCTCCCAGAGATGACCGCATTTAACTACTATATTACCAAAATGAATTTAGACTTTTTTTTAATTTCACATGCAACTAGGTGTATTACACGACTGTTAGAAATATTTCGGCCGTAGGTTTACAAATAACTTCAGAATTTCAAAGTAGAGCCAAATTCATCTTTCTTTTTCCTCGCACAGATGGCGGCATTTAACTCCTATATTACCAACATGTATTTAGTTTTTTTCGTCCTCCCAGAGATGACCGCATTAAACTACTATATTACCAACATGAATTTAGACTTTTTTTTAATTTCACATGCAACTAGGTGTATTACACGACTGTTAGAAATATTTCGGCCGTAGGTTTACAAATAACTTCAGAATTTCAAAGTATAGCCAAATTCATCTTTCTTTTTCCTCCCAGAGATGGCGGCATAAAACTTCTATATTACCAACATGTATTTAGTTTTTTTCGTCCTCCCAGAGATGGCGGCATTTAACTCCTATATTACCAACATGTATTTAGTTTTTTTCGTCCTCCCAGAGATGACCGCATTTAACTACTCTATTACCAAAATGAAATTAGACTTTTTTTTAATTTCAAATGCAACTAGGTGTATTACACGACTGTTAGAAATATTTCGGCCGTAGGTTTACAAATAACTTCAGAACTTCAAAGTATAGCCAAATTCATCTTTCTTTTTCCTCCCAGAGATGACCGCATTTAACTCCTATATTACCAACATCAATTTAGTATTTTTCGTCCTCCCAGAGATGACCGCATTTAACTACTATATTACCAACATGAATTTAGATTTTTTTTTAATTTCACATGCAACTAGGTGTATTACCCGACTGTTAGAAATATTTCGGCCGTAGGTTTACAAATAACTTCAAAATTTCAAAGTATAGCGAAATTCATCTTTCTTTTTCCTCCCAGAAATGACCGCATTTAACTCCTATATTACCAACATGAATTTAGTTTTTTTCGTCCTCCCAGAGATGACCACATTTAACTCCTATATTACCAAGATGAATTTAGTTTTTTTCGTCTTCCCAGAGATGACTTCATTTAACTACTATATTACCAAAATGAATTTAGACTTTTTTTTAATTTCACATGCAACTAGGTGTAGTACACGACTGTTAGAAATATTTCGGCCGTAGGTTTACAAATAACTTTAGAATTTCAAAGTATAGCCAAATTAATCTTTCTTTTTCCTCCCAGAGATGACCGCATTTAACTCCTATATTACCAACATCAATTTAGTTTTTTTCGTCCTCCCAGAGATGGCGGCATTAAACTCCTATATTACCAACATGTATTTAGTTTTTTTCGTCCTCCCAGAGATGACCGCATTTAACTACTATATTACCAAAATGAATTTAGACTTTTTTTTAATTTCACATGCAACTAGGTGTATTACACGACTGTTAGAAATATTTCGGCCGTAGGTTTACAAATAACTTCAGAATTTCAAAGTAGAGCCAAATTCATCTTTCTTTTTCCTCGCACAGATGGCGGCATTTAACTCCTATATTACCAACATGTATTTAGTTTTTTTCGTCCTCCCAGAGATGACCGCATTAAACTACTATATTACCAACATGAATTTAGACTTTTTTTTAATTTCACATGCAACTAGGTGTAGTACACGACTGTTAGAAATATTTCGGCCGTAGGTTTACAAATAACTTTAGAATTTCAAAGTATAGCCAAAGTCATCTTTTTTTTCCTCCCAGAGATGGCGGCATTTAACTCTTATATTACCAACATGTATTTAGTTTTTTTCGTCCTCCCAGAGATGACCGGATTTAACTACTATATTACCAACATGAATTTTGACTTTTTTTTAATTTCACATGCAACTAGGTGTATTACACGACTGTTAGAAATATTTCGGCCTTAGGTTTACAAATAACTTCAGAATTTCAAAGTATAGCAAAATTCATCTTTCTTTTTCCTCGCACAGATGGCGGCATTTAACTCCTATATTACCAACATGTATTTAGTTTTTTTCGTCCTCCTAGAGATGACCGCATTTAACTACTATATTACCAACATGAATTTAGACTTTTTTTTAATTTCACATTCAACTAGGTGTATTACACGACTGTTAGAAATATTTCGGCCGTAGGTTTACAAATAACTTCAGAATTTCAAAGTATAGCCAAAGTCATCTTTTTTTTTCTCCCAGAGATGGCGGCATTTAACTCTTATATTACCAACAGGTATTTAGTTTTTTTCGTCCTCCCAGAGATGACCGCATTTAACTACTATATTACCAACATGAATTTTGACTTTTTTTTAATTTCACATGCAACTAGGTGTATTACACGACTGTTAGAAATATTTCGGCATTAGGTTTACAAATAACTTCAGAATTTCAAAGTATAGAAAAATTCATCTTTCTTTTTCCTCGCACAGATGGCGGCATTTAACTCCTATATTACCAACATGTATTTAGTTTTTTTCGTCCTCCTAGAGATGACCGCATTTAACTACTATATTACCAACATGAATTTAGACTTTTTTTTAATTTCACATGCAACTAGGTGTATTACACGACTGTTAGAAATATTTCGGCCGTAGGTTTACAAATAACTTCAGAATTTCAAAATATAGCCAAATTCATCTTTCTTTTTCCTCCCAGAGATGACCGCATTTAACTCCTATATTACCAACATGAATTTAGTTTTTTTCGTCCTCCCAGAGATGACCGCATTTAACTACTATATTACCAACATGAATTTTAACTTTTTTTTAATTTCACATGCAACTAGGTGTATTACACGACTGTTAGAAATATTTCGGCCGTAGGTTTACAAATAACTTCAGAATTTCAAAGTATACCAAAATTTATCTTTCTTTTTCCTCCCAGAGATGACCGCATTTAACTCCTATATTACCAACATCAATTTAGTTTTTTTCGTCCTCCCAGAGATGGCGGCATTTAACTCCTATATTACCAACATGTATTTAGTTTTTTTCGTCTTCCTAGAGATGACCGCATTTAACTACTATATTACCAACATGAATTTAGACTTTTTTTTAATTTCACATGCAACTAGGTGTATTACACGACTGTTAGAAATATTTCGGCCGTAGGTTTACAAATAACTTCAGAATTTCAAAGTATAGCCAAAGTCATCTTTTTTTTTCTCCCAGAGATGGCGGCATTTAACTCTTATATTACCAACATGTATTTAGTTTTTTTCGTCCTCCCAGAGATGACCGCATTTAACTACTATATTACCAACATGAATTTAGACTTTTTTTTAATTTCACATGCAACTAGGTGTATTACACGACTGTTAGAAATATTTCGGCCGTAGGTTTACAAATAACTTCAGAATTTCAAAATATAGCCAAATTCATCTTTCTTTTTCCTCCCAGAGATGACCGCATTTAACTCCTATACTAGCATGCCCGCACAGCTACCGCACGGTAGCAGACGTATCCTGCAGAGACGCAGTACTCTGTTTTCAATCTCACCCAACAAAAAAAAAAACACTTTTCTCGGTATCCCAGAATTGGAAGAAACAGAACCGACGTACATAGCCAACAACCTAAGGGGTGGTGAAGAAATTGTGCAGGAGCTACACAGACTCACCCCGTGCACCTAAAAAAAATACCACTTCTCGGTATCCCAAAATTGTAAAAAATAGACCCGACGTACACAACTAACAACCCAAAAGGGTCAAAGGCCTGTTGATCTTTGAGAAGCGTTAGGTAAGATTACTAACCACGTAAAAAAAAACACCACTATTCTCGGCATCCTAAAATTGTAAAAAACAGGGCTGACATATACAACCATCAACCCATCTCTCCAGGTTTTAATAAAAACAAACATTTTGTTAATACTCATTGATAAAACCATAAAAAGTGATTTGACAGAAAAAGAAGAAGAAAAATAAAAAAGAAGAATAATAATCCATCATTCATGGAGCTTGTATGAGAAGATGTATGAATGTGGTTGAGGCGAGAATTATGTGTCAGGACAGAAGAGTGTGGCGCTCTATCCTCTCTGCGTACCCCGGAAACGGTGTGATGGTAAGTAAGTTACGGGTTTATCTATCACCAGAACTGTTCTATTTAAATATTGAATAACAGACGCGTAAAAGAACTAACTCCTTCGACCGGTCTGTAGTAAGGCAGACGTACTTAAGTCACGTGTACAACTGCGAAATAATAATTAATTCAATGACGCATTTAAAAAATCATCATTGTGTCATTCTAGACCTAACCTATAAAAATCGAAAAAAACGTATAGAAAAATTGTATGTATTTCACCACAATTAACCGAATTCCGGAGTGAAAACATCAATTTTATCTTGTGCGGGAAAATATAAAATATCTATGACTATTGCAAGCTGTGAAATCTGGATGTCGATACCTGACATAAAAAAATGCGCGAAAATCAACAGCTGTTTATTACAATGCCGAGTCGAAATAAAGTCATACATTTGAAACGTCAAAAAAAAAATTGCGCGAAAATTACGCACTGCAATAATGACAGGTAAAACAGCTGTTTATTTAATTTTCAGGCAGCCATGTATGAAATGTAACCAATGAGGGTATTGACCAATTACAGCCCACGGTTGCTGCTTGAAAATATGAAGTGTTGCGTTTATTAAGAAAATATCAAGGTTTTTCTTTTTTTTCATTTTCTTTCATTTGTATGTAGGTAGGTACGTCGATTTTTCATATAAAAATTACGCGTTTTTTAGATTTTAAAGGTGAATTTTAAACGATAGAAGCTAACAAATACGAAAATAAATTATATTCCATTGTGATGTATGCACAGATGTAATAAAATTATATTTTGGTCGTAAATTCGCAGAGAAAAGCTGAAAAATACGAAATTTCACTAAATCAGGTTTCATAAGAAAATTAGAAGACGAAGAATTTAAAAAAAAGTGTGTAACGATACTACTCATAGGTGGCAATTGCCAAAAAATATTAAAATGATTTTAGCTCTTAAACTCGCAGAGTTATAAGCGAATGAAAAAAAAGTTAGGCTAATTAAAAAGTTAAAATTTCCAAAAATCACCAAACTAAAACAGTTGTAACAAATAGAGGAGAAAAAGAAGAATAAAAAGAAAAAGATGTAAAGACTCAGTCAACCTTCGGACGTCTGGGAAAAATATCAGAATGCGGATAGAACGCCTAATAAGCGAGATATTAACTAAAACGTGTGTGACAAAATCGGTTACATATAAACATATAAACATATAAACATCGCGAAATAGGGCCTATAACTTTAATATATATGACTAGCATGCCCGCACAGCTACCGCACGGTAGCAGACGTATCCTGCAGAGACGCAGTACTCTGTTTTCAATCTCACCCAACAAAAAAAAAAACACTTTTCTCGGTATCCCAGAATTGGAAGAAACAGAACCGACGTACATAGCCAACAACCTAAGGGGTGGTGAAGAAATTGTGCAGGAGCTACACAGACTCACCCCGTGCACCTAAAAAAAATACCACTTCTCGGTATCCCAAAATTGTAAAAAATAGACCCGACGTACACAACTAACAACCCAAAAGGGTCAAAGGCCTGTTGATCTTTGAGAAGCGTTAGGTAAGATTACTAACCACGTAAAAAAAAAACACCACTATTCTCGGCATCCTAAAATTGTAAAAAACAGGGCTGACATATACAACCATCAACCCATCTCTCCAGGTTTTAATAAAAACAAACATTTTGTTAATACTCATTGATAAAACCATAAAAAGTGATTTGACAGAAAAAGAAGAAGAAAAATAAAAAAGAAGAATAATAATCCATCATTCATGGAGCTTGTATGAGAAGATGTATGAATGTGGTTGAGGCGAGAATTATGTGTCAGGACAGAAGAGTGTGGCGCTCTATCCTCTCTGCGTACCCCGGAAACGGTGTGATGGTAAGTAAGTTACGGGTTTATCTATCACCAGAACTGTTCTATTTAAATATTGAATAACAGACGCGTAAAAGAACTAACTCCTTCGACCGGTCTGTAGTAAGACAGGCATATTTAAGTCACGTGTACAACTGCGAAATAATAATTAATTCAATTACGCTTTTAAAAAATCATCATTGTGTCATTCTAGACATAACCTATAAAAATCCAAAAAAACGTACAGAAAATTTTTCTAAGTATAATGTATGACTTCACCATAATTAACCAAATTCCTATTAACCACGTGTACAATTTTTACACGTTTCCCAAAAATCATTTCGACATCTTACTAACCTCTATCGAATTCATTTCATGGCTCAAAAAAAACATGGCTGACCAGAAACGTCAAAGTCATAGCTTAAGGTTAAATTGAATGACATAAAACAGATGTTTATTCAGCGACCATTTTGTGAAAATTTAAAACGTCAAAAAAGCGCGCTAAAATTATGGCACAGGTAAAACAGCTGATCATTCACAGTTTTCAGGCGGCCATTTTTTAAATCAACGAATCAGAGCTCCTCCAATAAGAATCTTCGATTATCGCTTGAAATATAGACGGTTGCGTTTGATTAATAAGTCTGAAAAAAATGTTCTACATTTTATTCGTATGTAGGTAGGTACGTCGATTTTTCAAAAGCGACAGAGCCGACGTACACAACTAACAACCCGAGATGGTCAAAGGCGTGTTGATCTTTGAGAAAGGTTAGGTTAGATTACTTACCACGTAAAAAAATACCACTATTCTCGGCATCCTAAAATTGTAAAAAACAGAGCCGATATACACAACCAACCCATCATTCCAGGTTTTAAAAAAAACAAACATTTTGTTAATACTCATTGATAAAATCATAAAAAGTGATTTGAAAGGAAAAGAAGAAGAAAAATAAAAGAGAAGAATAATAATCCATCACTCATCGAGCTTGTATGAGAAGATGTATGAATGTGGATGAGCGAGAATTATGTGTCAGGACAGAAGAGTATGGCGCTCTATCCTCTGCCTACCCCCGCGAGGAAACGGCGCGATGATAGGTAAGTAAGTAAGTTACAGGTTTATCTATCACCAGAAGTATTCAATTTAAATATTGAATAACAGACGCGTAAAAGAACTAACTCCTTCGACCGGTCTGTAGTAAGGCAGACGTACTTAAGTCACGTGTACAACTGCGAAATAATAATTAATTCAATGACGCATTTAAAAAATCATCATTGTGTCATTCTAGACCTAACCTATAAAAATCGAAAAAAACGTATAGAAAAATTGTATGTATTTCACCACAATTAACCGAATTCCGGAGTGAAAACATCAATTTTATCTTGTGCGGGAAAATATAAAATATCTATGACTATTGCAAGCTGTGAAATCTGGATGTCGATACCTGACATAAAAAAATGCGCGAAAATCAACAGCTGTTTATTACAATGCCGAGTCGAAATAAAGTCATACATTTGAAACGTCAAAAAAAAAATTGCGCGAAAATTACGCACTGCAATAATGACAGGTAAAACAGCTGTTTATTTAATTTTCAGGCAGCCATGTATGAAATGTAACCAATGAGGGTATTGACCAATTACAGCCCACGGTTGCTGCTTGAAAATATGAAGTGTTGCGTTTATTAAGAAAATATCAAGGTTTTTCTTTTTTTTCATTTTCTTTCATTTGTATGTAGGTAGGTACGTCGATTTTTCATATAAAAATTACGCGTTTTTTAGATTTTAAAGGTGAATTTTAAACGATAGAAGCTAACAAATGCGAAAATAAATTATATTCCATTGTGATGTATGCACAGATGTAATAAAATTATATTTTGGTCGTAAATTCGCAGAGAAAAGCTGAAAAATACGAAATTTCACTAAATCAGGTTTCATAAGAAAATTAGAAGACGAAGAATTTAAAAAAAAGTGTGTAACGATACTACTCATCGGTGGCAATTGCCAAAAAATATTAAAATGATTTTAGCTCTTAAACTCGCAGAGTTATAAGCGAATGAAAAAAAAGTTAGGCTAATTAAAAAGTTAAAATTTCCAAAAATCACCAAACTAAAACAGTTGTAACAAATAGAGGAGAAAAAGAAGAATAAAAAGAAAAAGATGTAAAGACTCAGTCAACCTTCGGACGTCTGGGAAAAATATCAGAATGCGGATAGAACGCCTAATAAGCGAGATATTAACCAAAACGTGTGTGACAAAATCGGTTACATATAAACATATAAACATCGCGAAATAGGGTCTATTATTTTAATATATATGACTAGCTTACCCGCACAGCTGCCGCCCGGCAGCAGGCGTATCAGAGACGCAGTACTCTGTTGTCAATTTGCAGAAAAAAAAATCCTAACACACTTAATAAAACTATAATAAGTGTTTTGGTAGGAAAATAAGAAGAAGAAGAATGAATAATTCATGTTTTTAAATACATTACGTATTCACCTACTTGTAGAATTTTTCAAAATTAAAATCGCACTTAATCTAACCAATATAATCAAGTGTTTTGGCACCAGAAATAGAAGACATCCGTGGAAGACTTGGCATGATCAGGTAAACCAGTTAACGGAGGATGGTTCTTTTAGAAGCCTCGACAATCGGTTAGCTTGTATGAGAAGACGTATGAGTGTGAATGAGGCGAGAATTGTGTCAGGACAGAAGAGTACGGCGCTCTATCTTCTCTGCTTACCCCCGCGAAGAAACGGCGTGATGGTAAGTAAGTAAGTAGCAGTTTATACTTATTTACTAAGAAAACTAAGTAAATTAATATCGCACTTAAACTAACCAATATAATCAAAAAAACCAGTGTTCATATAAATACATTAATAGAACTATTAAAATATATAAATTCCTGTTGTATACTAAAACTAACGCCAATGCTATTTCAATTGCAGTCAACCAGGCGTTACTCATTTATACTCGAAAATTTTATTATTAAAACTGTAATTTCTATATAAAAACGATTTGACAAACACATGTGAGATATAAACAGTACACTTTTGTCATTCTCCAGAAGGTTTAAAAACATGAGTACTCAACTAAAACTCACAGACAAAATCATTATGTGTCCACGGGGTATCTCTTTAATTCAAATTATTAGCTGTGCGTTACTCCTATTGCCGACTCACTGGCGTATTATATTTATACCCATTTAAATAAATAATAATCTTAAAATCGACGTTACTTAAAAAATATTACAAACACGATATGTTTATTAAGACTTGAAAGACGCAAAACACTCTTTTCAAAATATTCATACTATTTTGAATTTAAAAATAATAATAGGCAGCATTCCAATTATCTGCACTATGCGGCGTACTATCCTCTACGTCGTTTGTGAAAATTAAAGAAGGTGGCGATTTAAACGATGATGATGATGATGATGATGATGTTGATTTTTATCGTGTAAATAGATAAAAAATATAATTATTGAACCTAATTTATTAAAGAATAAGACGACTATTAACTATTTATCTAAAGCTACATTTCTTTTAACATTATTTTTAAAAACATATAATTTATTGTAAAAATTCATTAATTGTTGTTCGTCGTTTGAATATATTAATCCCTGAATGTAATCCTCAAATTCATAGTGTTTTTCAAAGTTTATTGCTCTGTATAAACACCACGTCAAAGAATTTGTTGCGAATCTTGCATCTGGACATACGTTGGAGAAGCTTCTGAAATATCTTCTGTGTGCGTGTTGCATTCACTCTCTTTTGTCATCATCAGTAAGGGTCATTTTGTAGGAATTTCCTTCATCTTTTACATCAATAACTGAAGTTTGATTATAATAAGCAGATTATTTTTAATAAATTTTATATACAGTGTTTTGGGACCGACTGATTAAAATAACGATAACCGATTGACAATATTATTCAGATTGCACTGTAGTAAATATACCTATATACAAATAAAACAAAATAGAAAGAGTATATATTCAAATTAATAGACACATGATATAGAATGAACATTTAGAGACGCTGACGTCATCCCCTTTCAGAAAGTACTATTAATATCTCTGTATAATAATATATACACACATGGACCATAGTACTTATTTAAAGTTACATAAACACCGGATTGTCGATAAATAATCTAAGTTTTATTTTATTTAAATGAAAATGATAATCACTATCAAACTAATAAAAAGCAAATGCATACGAACAATATTGTTAAAATTAAGTAAAAATATATAATCATATTAAAAATAATAACGAAAAATCAAACATGATGGACATTTCCAAACATTATAATGAATTACAATGCGAATGGAACTAATGTTATGGTAAAGTACCTACTACATATACTTATTAATTTACTCGTAATTGTTTTAAATTGTTACTTGTTTACGTTAAGTTTCTTAAAAAAATCGTTTTACAATAATTGGACGCCATAATTAAATAATATTTGTAAAATACCGAGATAGAGGCAAAGTGAAGATGGCTTACAAATTGGATAACTAATGTAATTGCCATCTATCGTTGTTTTTATGAAGTTTAAATTAAAGCTGACCAAATTTTTTTAACATAAAAAGATCGATTGAAAAAGTAATTTTTTAATGTATGAAAATTCTGCCAATCCATTTCGTTTTAATATTTTACAGAAATTCACAGTCCGGATTATGCTCTAACATAGTTTGTTATAAAGAAAAAATGTATTTTTATGTCTATTCTAAAATTGACATAAAATTTTTATTCATTCCGTGTCGTTAAATAATATTAATACATAATTAAACAAAACTAATGCTTATAATTATATTTTACTGCATGGTGTCCTAGCATAAATTCCTGTTGTATACTAAAACTAACGCCAATGCTATTTCAATTGCAGTCAACCAGGCGTCTCTTTAATATATACACATATCTCTTTAATTCAAATTATTAGCTGCGCGTTACACCATTTGCCAACCAAAAGGCATATTATATTTATATCCAACACGATATGTTTAATAAGACTTGAATGACGCAAAACACTCTTTTCATTATATTCATACTATTTTGAATTTAAAAATAATAATAGGCAGCATTCCAATTATCTGCACTATGCGGCGTACTATCCTCTACGTCGTTTGTGAAAATCAAAGAAGGTGGCGATTTAAACGATGATGATGATGATGATGATGTTGATTTTTATCGTGTAAATAGATAAAAAATATAATTATTGAACCTAATTTATTAAAGAATAAGACGACTATTAACTATTTATCTAAAGCTACATTTCTTTTAACATTATTTTTAAAAACATATAATTTATTGTAAAAATTCATTAATTGTTGTTCGTCGTTTGAATATATTAATCCCTGAATGTTTTCCTCAAATTCATAGTGTTTTTCAAAGTTTATTGCCTCTCTCTGCCTATCCTTGCGGGGAAACGGCGTGATGGTAAGTAAGTAAGTAAGCAGTTGATACTGTTGGATTAATCGAGTGTTTATGACACCTGAAATAGAGGACGTCCGTGGAAGACTTGGCACGATCAGGTAAACCAGTTAACGGAGGATGGTTCTGTTAGAAGCCTCGACAATCGGTTAGCTCGTATAAGAAGATGTATGAGTGTGAATGAAGCGAGAATTTTGTGTCAGGATAGAAGAGTATGGCGCTCTATCCTTCTGCCTACCTCCGCGGAGAAACGGCGTGATGGTAAATAAGTAAGCAGTTTATATTAATTTACTATGAAAATTAGATTAATAAAAATTAAAATTGCACCTTAATTAACCAATATAATAAAAAAAAAACAGTGTTCATATAAATATATTAATAGAGCTATAATAATATATAAATTCCTGTTGTATACTAAAACTAACGCCAATGCTATTTCAATTGCAGTCAACCAGGCGTCTCTTTAATATATACACATATCTCTTTAATTCAAATTGTTAACTGCGCGTTACACCATTTGCCAACCAAAAGGCATATTATATTTATATCCAACACGATATGTTTAATAAGACTTGAATGACGCAAAACACTCTTTTCAGAATATTCATACTATTTTGAATTTAAAAATAATAATAGGCAGCATTCCAATTATCTGCACTGTGCGGCGCACTATCCTCTACGTCGTTTGTGAAAATCAAAGAAGGTGTTACTAAATGGCACTCTTATCGATAAAAGTTTAAAAAACAAAAAAAACATCGCGAAAAATTTCAATTTGTAAATGAAATTTTTTGTCCGTATTAAATTTCTATATATTTAAAACGCATCTCGCGCTCTTCACTTAAAAAAATTTTTACATAAAAAAAAAAACATTTAAAATTCATAAATATTTTATCGTGTATTTTTTAACATTAAAAAATATTCTCCACCTTTTTGAGGAAACTAAATTATATTTATTAAGAAATATTAACGGTAGAGAATCTGCAAACAAACGGTATGTATGGCGACATCTATGTAAAATAAGTTTTATTAAAAAAATCTAATACTTAAAAAAAATTGTTTACATAAAAAAAAAACATTTAAAATATTCCTCACCCTGTTGTGGAAAATAAATTATATTTATTAGAAAAATATTAATAGTAGAAAATCTCATAATCTGTAAACATATTTTCCATACCAAAATTATTTAATATATTTATTTTTCTGAAAATGCATGTATAGCGACATCTGTATGTCAAATTTGTAAAAAATGCACACGTTTACCGCGGCAAATTAATTATTAAATTAGATTTTCATTTAAAACATTTATTAATATTCTGAAAAGGCTATAAGATGCCATAAATTAAAAAAGGTAGTCTTTGTAAATAAAATAATTGAATTTTTACCAAAAAATCGTTTTATTCGGCGGTAAAAATAAACAGAGAAAAAAGCAAAATGTCAATGTACATATTTAAATAAAAATACTCTTTTTAATTCGGATTCGTCACATATTTCGCTTCAAGGTGGTCGAATGAACCGTTACCTGTATTATTACAATATTTATTTAATAAGCTCAATGTTACATAGAGTGTAGAAATAATTTTCAAATGTTTCATTTCTCACGTGAAAATGGACATTTTTACATGGACATGATATAATATTTAAACATAATTTATTAAAAATACTATTTTTAATTCGTATCGGGTATATATTATCCTTCAGGGAGCATAAACGCAAAGATTTTTACATAAATAAGGGGTTTTCTCATGTACCGCTAGTACCGAATAGTGTATAGAGACGCTTTTCTAATAAAAAAATGTACATTTTTTCATGTGAAAATCGACATTTTTTATAAATCGCAAAGTTTGTCAATGTTGCGCTGTCATTCTGGAAAAAACCGTGTTTCATTTGTTTTGCGCGGCCGGGAGAGTTCAGTTAACGGGGCATAAAGTGTCAGTTTTTTCGCATTTTCGGCGCATCTAGGTAGGTCCGTGCGTTTTTCAAAAAAAAAAAAATGTTTTTTTACATTTTAAAGATCCAAATGAAGAGATGGGAGTCTGCATACTCGCTAATAAATTCCGGGCGATCGTTTCCCGCAAATTGAGTGGTAAAAAAAAAATATATCTCTCCGAGCGGCGGAGGAAAAGTGAAAAAAACGAAATTCACTTTTTCGAGTTTTGCGAAAAAACTAAAAGCGGGAAAAATTTATAAAGTACGCCCGGCGATGCGGTCGGCCGCGGGCCGTCGCCGAAATGTATAAAAATAATTTTGGCTCTCAAAATGGCGGAGCGGCGAGCGAAAACGCGCGATTTAGGCTAAATAAAAATGAAAAACAGCTAGAAATCGGCCGAACGGAAACGGTCGCCGTAAATCGAGGAGTGGCGGTAGACGAAAAGTGTCTATGGCGAAAAGTTTACGTCGGCCTTCGGCCGTCTGGCAAAAAAAAAAAATTTCCAAATATCTGGCGGGAAAGCCCCTAAAAAGCGATCGCGCGGTGTGACGGAGTTGGCCGCGTGATTTTTTGCAAACACCACGAAATAGGGCTTATAACTTTAATATATATGACTAGCTTACCCGCTCAGCTGCCGCCCGGCAGCAGACGTATCAGAGACGCAGTACTCTGTTGTCAATTTTCAGAAGGAAAAAAAAATCTTAACACACTTAATAAAACTATAAAAAGTGTTTTGATAGGAAAATAAGAAGAATAAGAAGGAATAATTCATGTTTTTAAATACATTACGTATTCACCTATTTGTAGAATTTTTCAAAATTAAAATCGTACAAAAACTAACTAATATAATCAAGTGTTGTGGCACCAGAAATAGAAGACGTCCGTGGAAGACTTGGCACGATCAGGTAAACCAGTTAACGGAGGATGGTTCTGTTCGAAGGCTCAAGAATCAGCGAGCTTGTATGAGAAGATGTATGAATGTAAGTGAGGCGAGAATTGTGTGTCAAGACAGAAGAGTATGGCGCTCTATCCTCTCTGCCTACCCCCGCGGAGAAACGGCGTTATGGTAATTAATAATAAGATAAATAAGTATCGAACGTCTAAAAACAATATTCATACTATTTTGAATTTAAAAATAATAATAGACATACTCATACATAATAATAATAGAGAAAATTAAGTAAATTAAAAAAAAATCGCACTTAAACTAACCAATATAATAAAAAAAAGTGTTCATATAAATACATTAATAGAGCTATAATAATATATAAACTCCTGTTGTATACTAAAACTAACGCCAATGCTATTTCGATTGCAGTCAACCAGGCGTCTCTTTAATATATACACATATCTCTTTAATTCAAATTATTAGCTGTGCGTTACACCAATTGCCAACTCTCAGGCATATTATACTTATATCCAACATGATATGTTTAATAAGACTTGAATGACGCAAAACACTCTTTTCAAAATATTCATACTAATTTGAATTTAAAAATAATAATAGGCAGCATTCCAATTATCTGCACTGTGCGGCGTACTATCCTCTACGACGTTTGTGAAAATCAAAGAAGAAGGTGGTAATTTAAATGATGATAATGGCGGATTAACCGGTGTCGGATTAACCGATGTCAGATTAACCGGTGTGAATTAACCGGTGTCAGATTAACCATTGTCGAATTAACCGGTGACGGATTAACCGGTGTCTGATTAACCGATGTCGGATTAACCACGGTCAGATTAACCTGGATCGGATAAACCAGAATCAGATTAACCGGGTTCGGAATAACCGGGGTGCCACAGTTTGTATTTATACTTTTGTTAAAAATAATACTTTTGGACCATAGTACTTATTTAAAGTTACATAAACACCGGGTTGTCGATTAATAATTTAAGTTTTATTTCATTTAAATGAAACTGATAATCACTATCAAACTGATAAAAAGCAAATGCAAACGAACAATGTTGTTATAATTAAGTAAAAATATATAATCATATTAAAAATAATATTATATATAATTAATTACAATGCGAACGAAATTAATGTTATGGTAAAGTACCTACTACATATACTTATTAATTTACTCGTAATTGTTTTAAATTGTTACTTGTTTACGTTAAGTTTCATAAAAAAATCGTTTTACAAATACTTGGACGCCGTAATTAAATAGTATTTGTAAAATACCGAGATAGAAGCAAAGTGATGATGGCTTACAAATTGGATAACTAATATAAATGATTATTTAAAATAAAATATAATAACGTATGTAATATAATAATGTATATTTAAATAATTAATCTTCAAACTCTTATTGTTCTATTTAGATATTTTAATGTTATTCGTATTAGTATCCACAGTAATGAATACTTTCCTCTTAAACGACGCATATTGCCATCTTTCGTTGTTTTTTGGAAGTTGAAATTAAGCCTTACCAAATATTTTTAACATAAAAAGATCGATTGAAAATTCCATGTCGTTAAATAATATTAATACATAATTAAACAAAACTAATGCTTATAATTATATTTTACTGCATGGTGTCCTAGCATAAATTCCTGTTGTATACTAAAACTAACGCCAATGCTATTTCAATTGCAGTCAACCAGGCGTCTCTTTAATATATACACATATCTCTTTAATTCAAATTATTAGCTGCGCGTTACACCATTTGCCAACCAAAAGGCATATTATATTTATATCCAACACGATATGTTTAATAAGACTTGAATGACGCAAAACACTCTTTTCAGAATATTCATACTATTTTGAATTTAAAAATAATAATAGGCAGCATTCCAATTATCTGCACTATGCGGCGTACTATCCTCTACGTCGTTTGTGAAAATCAAAGAAGGTGGCGATTTAAACGATGATGATGATGTTGATTTTTATCGTGTAAATAGATAAAAAATATAATTATTGAACCTAATTTATTAAAGAATAAGACGACTATTAACTATTTATCTAAAGCTACATTTCTTTTAACATTATTTTTAAAAACATATAATTTATTGTAAAAATTCATTAATTGTTGTTCGTCGTTTGAATATATTAATCCCTGAATGTAATCCTCAAATTCATAGTGTTTTTCAAAGTTTATTGCCTCTCTCTGCCTATCCTTGCGGGGAAACGGCGTGATGGTAAGTAAGTAAGTAAGTAAGCAGTTGATACTGTTGGATTAATCGAGTGTTTATGACACCTGAAATAGAGGACGTCCGTGGAAGACTTGGCACGATCAGGTAAACCAGTTAACGGAGGATGGTTCTGTTAGAAGCCTCGACAATCGGTTAGCTCGTATAAGAAGATGTATGAGTGTGAATGAAGCGAGAATTTTGTGTCAGGATAGAAGAGTATGGCGCTCTATCCTTCTGCCTACCTCCGCGGGGAAACGGCGTGATGGTAAATAAGTAAGCAGTTTATATTAATTTACTATGAAAATTAGATTAATAAAAATTAAAATTGCACCTTAATTAACCAATATAATAAAAAAAAACCAGTGTTCATATAAATACATTAATCGAGCGATAATAATATATAAATTCCTGTTGTATACTAAAACTAACGCCAATGCTATTTCAATTGCAGTCAACCAGGCGTCTCTTTAATATATACACATATCTCTTTAATTCAAATTATTAACTGCGCGTTACACCATTTGCCAACCAAAGGGCATATTATATTTATATCCAACACGATATGTTTAATAAGACTTGAATGACGCAAAACACTCTTTTCAGAATATTCATACTATTTTGAATTTAAAAATAATAATAGGCAGCATTCCAATTATCTGCACTGTGCGGCGCACTATCCTCTACGTCGTTTGTGAAAATCAAAGAAGAAGGTGTTACTAAATGGCACTCTTATCGATAAAAGTTTAAAAAACAAAAAAAACATCGCGAAAAATTTCAATTTGTAAATGAAATTTTTTATCCGTATTAAATTTCTATATATTTAAAACGCATCTCGCGCTCTTTACTTAAAAAAATTGTTTACATAAAAAAAAAAAACATTTAAAATTCATAAATATTTTATCGTGTATTTTTTAACATTAAAAAATATTCTCCACCTTTTTGAGGAAACTAAATTATATTTATTAAGAAATATTAACGGTAGAGAATCTGCAAACAAACGGTATGTATGGCGACATCTATGTAAAATAAGTTTTACTAAAAAAATCTAATACTTAAAAAAAATTGTTTACATAAAAAAAAAACATTTAAAATATTCCTCACCCTTTTGTGGAAAATAAATTATATTTATTAGAAAAATATTAATAGTAGAAAATCTCATAATCTGTAAACATATTTTCCATACCAAAATTATTTAATATATTTATTTTTCTAAAACCGCATGTATAGCGACATCTGTATGTCAAATTTGTAAAAAATGCACACGTTTACCGCGGCAAATTAATTATTAAATTAGATTTTCATTTAAAACATTTATTAATATTCTGAAAAGGCTATAAGACGCCGTAAATTTAAAAAAGTAGTTTTCTTTAATAATATAAATACATTTCTACCGAAAAATCGTTCTATTCGGCGGTAAAGATAAAGAGAGAAAAAAAATGTCAATGTACATATTTAAATAAAAATACTCTTTTTAATTCGGATTCGTCACATATTTCGCTTCAAGGTGGTCGAATGAACCGTTACCTGTATTATTACAATATTTATTTAATAAGCTCAATGTTACATAGAGTGTAGAAATAATTTTCAAATGTTTCATTTCTCACGTGAAAATGGACATTTTTACATGGACATGATATAATATTTAAACATAATTTATTAAAAATACTATTTTTAATTCGTATCGGGTATATATTATCCTTCAGGGAGCATAAACGCAAAGATTTTTACATAAATAAGGGGTTTTCTCATGTACCGCTAGTACCGAATAGTGTATAGAGACGCTTTTCTAATAAAAAAATGTACATTTTTTCATGTGAAAATCGACATTTTTTATAAATCGCAAAGTTTGTCATTCGTTCGCTGTCAATATGGAAAAAACCGTGTTTCATTTGTTTTGCGCGGTCGTGATATTTCAGTTAACGGGGCATAAAGTGTCAGTTTTTTCGCATTTTCGGCGCATCTAGGTAGGTCCGTGCGTTTTTCAAAAAAAAAAAAAATGTTTTTTTACATTTTAAAGATCCAAATGAAGAGATGGGAGTCTGCATACTCGCTAATAAATTCCGGGCGATCGTTTCCCGCAAATTGAGTGGTAAAAAAAAAATATATCTCTCCGAGCGGCGGAGGAAAAGTGAAAAAAACGAAATTCACTTTTTCGAGTTTTGCGAAAAAACTAAAAGCGGGAAAAATTTATAAAGTACGCCCGGCGATGCGGTCGGCCGCGGGCCGTCGCCGAAATGTATAAAAATAATTTTGGCTCTCAAAATGGCGGAGCGGCGAGCGAAAACGCGCGATTTAGGCTAAATAAAAATGAAAAACAGCTAGAAATCGGCCGAACGGAAACGGTCGCCGTAAATCGAGGAGTGGCGGTAGACGAAAAGTGTCTATGGCGAAAAGTTTACGTCGGCCTTCGGCCGTCTGGCAAAAAAAAAAAATTTCCAAATATCTGGCGGGAAAGCCCCTAAAAAGCGATCGCGCGGTGTGACGGAGTTGGCCGCGTGATTTTTTGCAAACACCACGAAATAGGGCTTATAACTTTAATATATATGACTAGCTTACCCGCTCAGCTGCCGCCCGGCAGCAGACGTATCAGAGACGCAGTACTCTGTTGTCAATTTTCAGAAGGAAAAAAAAATCTTAACACACTTAATAAAACTATAAAAAGTGTTTTGATAGGAAAATAAGAAGAATAAGAAGGAATAATTCATGTTTTTAAATACATTACGTATTCACCTATTTGTAGAATTTTTCAAAATTAAAATCGTACAAAAACTAACTAATATAATCAAGTGTTGTGGCACCAGAAATAGAAGACGTCCGTGGAAGACTTGGCACGATCAGGTAAACCAGTTAACGGAGGATGGTTCTGTTCGAAGGCTCAAGAATCAGCGAGCTTGTATGAGAAGATGTATGAATGTAAGTGAGGCGAGAATTGTGTGTCAAGACAGAAGAGTATGGCGCTCTATCCTCTCTGCCTACCCCCGCGGAGAAACGGCGTTATGGTAATTAATAATAAGATAAATAAGTATCGAACGTCTAAAAACAATATTCATACTATTTTGAATTTAAAAATAATAATAGACATACTCATACATAATAATAATAGAGAAAATTAAGTAAATTAAAAAAAAATCGCACTTAAACTAACCAATATAATAAAAAAAAGTGTTCATATAAATACATTAATAGAGCTATAATAATATATAAACTCCTGTTGTATACTAAAACTAACGCCAATGCTATTTCGATTGCAGTCAACCAGGCGTCTCTTTAATATATACACATATCTCTTTAATTCAAATTATTAGCTGTGCGTTACACCAATTGCCAACTCTCAGGCATATTATACTTATATCCAACATGATATGTTTAATAAGACTTGAATGACGCAAAACACTCTTTTCAAAATATTCATACTAATTTGAATTTAAAAATAATAATAGGCAGCATTCCAATTATCTGCACTGTGCGGCGTACTATCCTCTACGACGTTTGTGAAAATCAAAGAAGAAGGTGGTAATTTAAATGATGATAATGGCGGATTAACCGGTGTCGGATTAACCGATGTCAGATTAACCGGTGTGAATTAACCGGTGTCAGATTAACCATTGTCGAATTAACCGGTGACGGATTAACCGGTGTCTGATTAACCGATGTCGGATTAACCACGGTCAGATTAACCTGGATCGGATAAACCAGAATCAGATTAACCGGGTTCGGAATAACCGGGGTGCCACAGTTTGTATTTATACTTTTGTTAAAAATAATACTTTTGGACCATAGTACTTATTTAAAGTTACATAAACACCGGGTTGTCGATTAATAATTTAAGTTTTATTTCATTTAAATGAAACTGATAATCACTATCAAACTGATAAAAAGCAAATGCAAACGAACAATGTTGTTATAATTAAGTAAAAATATATAATCATATTAAAAATAATATTATATATAATTAATTACAATGCGAACGAAATTAATGTTATGGTAAAGTACCTACTACATATACTTATTAATTTACTCGTAATTGTTTTAAATTGTTACTTGTTTACGTTAAGTTTCATAAAAAAATCGTTTTACAAATACTTGGACGCCGTAATTAAATAGTATTTGTAAAATACCGAGATAGAAGCAAAGTGATGATGGCTTACAAATTGGATAACTAATATAAATGATTATTTAAAATAAAATATAATAACGTATGTAATATAATAATGTATATTTAAATAATTAATCTTCAAACTCTTATTGTTCTATTTAGATATTTTAATGTTATTCGTATTAGTATCCACAGTAATGAATACTTTCCTCTTAAACGACGCATATTGCCATCTTTCGTTGTTTTTTGGAAGTTGAAATTAAGCCTTACCAAATATTTTTAACATAAAAAGATCGATTGAAAATTCCATGTCGTTAAATAATATTAATACATAATTAAACAAAACTAATGCTTATAATTATATTTTACTGCATGGTGTCCTAGCATAAATTCCTGTTGTATACTAAAACTAACGCCAATGCTATTTCAATTGCAGTCAACCAGGCGTCTCTTTAATATATACACATATCTCTTTAATTCAAATTATTAGCTGCGCGTTACACCATTTGCCAACCAAAAGGCATATTATATTTATATCCAACACGATATGTTTAATAAGACTTGAATGACGCAAAACACTCTTTTCAGAATATTCATACTATTTTGAATTTAAAAATAATAATAGGCAGCATTCCAATTATCTGCACTATGCGGCGTACTATCCTCTACGTCGTTTGTGAAAATCAAAGAAGGTGGCGATTTAAACGATGATGATGATGTTGATTTTTATCGTGTAAATAGATAAAAAATATAATTATTGAACCTAATTTATTAAAGAATAAGACGACTATTAACTATTTATCTAAAGCTACATTTCTTTTAACATTATTTTTAAAAACATATAATTTATTGTAAAAATTCATTAATTGTTGTTCGTCGTTTGAATATATTAATCCCTGAATGTAATCCTCAAATTCATAGTGTTTTTCAAAGTTTATTGCCTCTCTCTGCCTATCCTTGCGGGGAAACGGCGTGATGGTAAGTAAGTAAGTAAGTAAGCAGTTGATACTGTTGGATTAATCGAGTGTTTATGACACCTGAAATAGAGGACGTCCGTGGAAGACTTGGCACGATCAGGTAAACCAGTTAACGGAGGATGGTTCTGTTAGAAGCCTCGACAATCGGTTAGCTCGTATAAGAAGATGTATGAGTGTGAATGAAGCGAGAATTTTGTGTCAGGATAGAAGAGTATGGCGCTCTATCCTTCTGCCTACCTCCGCGGGGAAACGGCGTGATGGTAAATAAGTAAGCAGTTTATATTAATTTACTATGAAAATTAGATTAATAAAAATTAAAATTGCACCTTAATTAACCAATATAATAAAAAAAAACCAGTGTTCATATAAATACATTAATCGAGCGATAATAATATATAAATTCCTGTTGTATACTAAAACTAACGCCAATGCTATTTCAATTGCAGTCAACCAGGCGTCTCTTTAATATATACACATATCTCTTTAATTCAAATTATTAACTGCGCGTTACACCATTTGCCAACCAAAAGGCATATTATATTTATATCCAACACGATATGTTTAATAAGACTTGAATGACGCAAAACACTCTTTTCAGAATATTCATACTATTTTGAATTTAAAAATAATAATAGGCAGCATTCCAATTATCTGCACTGTGCGGCGCACTATCCTCTACGTCGTTTGTGAAAATCAAAGAAGAAGGTGTTACTAAATGGCACTCTTATCGATAAAAGTTTAAAAAACAAAAAAAACATCGCGAAAAATTTCAATTTGTAAATGAAATTTTTTATCCGTATTAAATTTCTATATATTTAAAACGCATCTCGCGCTCTTTACTTAAAAAAATTGTTTACATAAAAAAAAAAACATTTAAAATTCATAAATATTTTATCGTGTATTTTTTAACATTAAAAAATATTCTCCACCTTTTTGAGGAAACTAAATTATATTTATTAAGAAATATTAACGGTAGAGAATCTGCAAACAAACGGTATGTATGGCGACATCTATGTAAAATAAGTTTTACTAAAAAAATCTAATACTTAAAAAAAATTGTTTACATAAAAAAAAAACATTTAAAATATTCCTCACCCTTTTGTGGAAAATAAATTATATTTATTAGAAAAATATTAATAGTAGAAAATCTCATAATCTGTAAACATATTTTCCATACCAAAATTATTTAATATATTTATTTTTCTAAAACCGCATGTATAGCGACATCTGTATGTCAAATTTGTAAAAAATGCACACGTTTACCGCGGCAAATTAATTATTAAATTAGATTTTCATTTAAAACATTTATTAATATTCTGAAAAGGCTATAAGACGCCGTAAATTTAAAAAAGTAGTTTTCTTTAATAATATAAATACATTTCTACCGAAAAATCGTTCTATTCGGCGGTAAAGATAAAGAGAGAAAAAAAATGTCAATGTACATATTTAAATAAAAATACTCTTTTTAATTCGGATTCGTCACATATTTCGCTTCAAGGTGGTCGAATGAACCGTTACCTGTATTATTACAATATTTATTTAATAAGCTCAATGTTACATAGAGTGTAGAAATAATTTTCAAATGTTTCATTTCTCACGTGAAAATGGACATTTTTACATGGACATGATATAATATTTAAACATAATTTATTAAAAATACTATTTTTAATTCGTATCGGGTATATATTATCCTTCAGGGAGCATAAACGCAAAGATTTTTACATAAATAAGGGGTTTTCTCATGTACCGCTAGTACCGAATAGTGTATAGAGACGCTTTTCTAATAAAAAAATGTACATTTTTTCATGTGAAAATCGACATTTTTTATAAATCGCAAAGTTTGTCAATGTTTCGCTGTCATTCTGGAAAAAAACGTATTTCATTTGTTTTGCGCGGTCGTGATATTTCAGTTAACGGGGCATAAAGTGTCAGTTTTTTCGCATTTTCGGCGCATCTAGGTAGGTCCGTGCGTTTTTCAAAAAAAAAAAAATGTTTTTTTACATTTTAAAGATCCAAATGAAGAGATGGGAGTCTGCATACTCGCTAATAAATTCCGGGCGATCGTTTCCCGCAAATAGAGTGGTAAAAAAAAAATATATCTCTCCGAGCGGCGGAGGAAAAGTGAAAAAAACGAAATTCACTTTTTCGAGTTTTGCGAAAAAACTAAAAGCGGGAAAAATTTATAAAGTACGCCCGGCGATGCGGTCGGCCGCGGGCCGTCGCCGAAATGTATAAAAATAATTTTGGCTCTCAAAATGGCGGAGCGGCGAGCGAAAACGCGCGATTTAGGCTAAATAAAAATGAAAAACAGCTAGAAATCGGCCGAACGGAAACGGTCGCCGTAAATCGAGGAGTGGCGGTAGACGAAAAGTGTCTATGGCGAAAAGTTTACGTCGGCCTTCGGCCGTCTGGCAAAAAAAAAAAAATTCCAAATATCTGGCGGGAAAGCCCCTAAAAAGCGATCGCGCGGTGTGACGGAGTTGGCCGCGTGATTTTTTGCAAACACCACGAAATAGGGCTTATAACTTTAATATATATGACTAGCTTACCCGCACAGCTGCCGCCCGGCAGCAGACGTATCAGAGACGCAGTACTCTGTTGTCAATTTTCAGAAGAAAAAAAAAATCTTAACACACTTAATAAAACTATAAAAAGTGTTTTGATAGGAAAATAAGAAGAATAAGAAGGAATAATTCATGTTTTTAAATACATTACGTATTCACCTACTTGTAGAATTTTTCAAAATTAAAATCGTACAAAAACTAACCAATATAATCAAGTGTTGTGGCACCAGAAATAGAAGACGTCCGTGGAAGACTTGGCACGATCAGGTAAACCAGTTAACGGAGGATGGTTCTGTTCGAAGGCTCAACAATCAGCGAGCTTGTATGAGAAGATGTATGAATGTAAGTGAGGCGAGAATTGTGTGTCAAGACAGAAGAGTATGGCGCTCTATCCTCTCTGCCTACCCCCGCGGAGAAACGGCGTTATGGTAATTAATAATAAGATAAATAAGTATCGAACGTCTAAAAACAATATTCATACTATTTTGAATTTAAAAATAATAATAGACATACTCATACATAATAATAATAGAGAAAATTAAGTAAATTAAAAAAAAATCGCACTTAAACTAACCAATATAATAAAAAAAAGTGTTCATATAAATACAATAATAGAGCTATAATAATATATAAACTCCTGTTGTATACTAAAACTAACGCCAATGCTATTTCGATTGCAGTCAACCAGGCGTCTCTTTAATATATACACATATCTCTTTAATTCAAATTATTAGCTGTGCGTTACACCAATTGCCAACTCTCAGGCATATTATACTTATATCCAACACGATATGTTTAATAAGACTTGAATGACGCAAAACACTCTTTTCAAAATATTCATACTAATTTGAATTTAAAAATAATAATAGGCAGCATTCCAATTATCTGCACTGTGCGGCGTACTATCCTCTACGACGTTTGTGAAAATCAAAGAAGAAGGTGGTAATTTAAACGATGATAATGACGGATTAACCGGTGTCGGATTAACCGGTGTCGGATTAACCGGTGACGGATTAACCGGTGTCGGATTAACCGACGTCGGATTAACCGGTGTCGGATTAACCGGTGTCGGATTAACCGGTGTCGGATTAACCATTGTCGAATTAACCGGTGTCGGATTAACCATTGTCGAATTAACCGGTGTCGGATTAACCGGTGTCGGTTTAACCGGTGTCGGATTAACCATTGTCGAATTAACCGGTGACGGATTAACCGGTGTCGGATTAACCGGTGACGGATTAACCGGTGTCCGATCAACCGACGTCGGATTAACCGGTGTCGGATTAACCGGTGTCGGATTAACCGGTGTCGGTTTAACCGGTGTCGGATTAACCATTGTCGAATTAACCGGTGTCGGATTAACCGGTGTCGGATAAACCGGTGTCGGATTAACCATTGTCGAATTAACCGGTGTCGGATTAACCATTGTCGAATTAACCGGTGTCGGATTAACCGGTGTAGGATTAACCGGTGACGGATTAACCGGTGTCCGATCAACCGACGTCGGATTAACCGGTGTCGGATTAACCGGTGTCGGATTAACCGGTGTCGGTTTAACCGGTGTCGGATTAACCATTGTCGAATTAACCGGTGTCGGATTAACCGGTGTCGGATTAACCGGTGTCGGTTTAACCGGTGTCGGATTAACCATTGTCGAATTAACCGGTGTCGGATTAACCGGTGTCGGATTAACCGGTGTCGGATTAACCGGTGTCGGATTAACCATTGTCGAATTAACCGGTGTCGGATTAACCATTGTCGAATTAACCGGTGTCGGATTAACCGGTGTCGGATTAACCGGTGGCGGTTTAACCGGTGTCGGATTAACCGGTGTCGGATTAACCGGTGTCGGATTAACCATTGTCGAATTAACCGGTGACGGATTAACCGGTGTCGAATTAACCGGTGACGGATTAACCGGTGTCCGATCAACCGACGTCGGATTAACCGGTGTCGGATTAACCGGTGTCGGATTAACCGGTGTCGGATTAACCGGTGTCGGATTAACCATTGTCGAATTAACCGGTGTCGGATTAACCGGTGTCGGATTAACCGGTGTCGGATTAACCGGTGTCGGATTAACCGGTGTCGGATTAACCATTGTCGAATTAACCGGTGTCGGATTAACCGGTGTCGGATTAACCGGTGTCGGATTAACCGGTGTCGGTTTAACCGGTGTCGGATTAACCATTGTCGAATTAACCGGTGTCGGATTAACCGGTGTCGGATTAACCGGTGTCGGATTAACCATTGTCGAATTAACCATTGTCGAATTAACCGGTGACGGATTAACCGGTGTCCGATCAACCGACGTCGGATTAACCGGTGTCGGATTAACCGGTGTCGGTTTAACCGGTGTCGGATTAACCATTGTCGAATTAACCGGTGACGGATTAACCGGTGTCGGATTAACCGATGTCGGATTAACCACGGTCAGATTAACCTGGATCGGATTAACCAGAATCAGATTAACCGGGTTCGGAATAACCGGGGTGCCACAGTTTGTATTTATACTTTTGTTATAAATAATATTTTTGTTAAAAATAATATTTTTAATCATCAATATATTTAATAAAACCATAAAGTGTGTTTAAATAATAAATTAATTTTTATTAAATAAATTAATATAAATTTAGCTATCAATAGCATTTAAAAAAATTAAAATCGCACTTAACGCACCTATAATACCAATTTTTAATTTTTTTTTTTATATGAAACAGCTGTTTTCAATAATATAATTAGCGGCCATCTTGCATGAATATTATTATAACCAATGCATGAATATTACTATATCTTTAAACCAATCAATGCCTTCCGCCAATAAACGGCCAGGGTTATGGACGAATCGGATCACTCGTCCAATGAACGGCACTGAAAATACCACTCTTATCGATAAAAGTTTAAAAAACATATTTTTACAAAACATTGGCCGGCCATAAAAAAAAACATCGCGAAAAAATTTCAATTTTAAAATGGACTTTCTTATTCTTAAGAAATTTCAACGTATTTCAACGACTTTTCAAGCGCTGTATTTCAAAAAAATGTTTACATAAAAAAAAAACATTTAAAATTAATTCATAAATATTTTATTTATTTTGTGGAAGACTTGGCACGATCAGGTAAACCAGTTAACGGAGGATGGTTCTGTTAGAAGCCTCGACAATCGGTTAGCTTGTATGAGAAGATGTATGAATGTAAATGAGACGAAAATTGTGTGTCAGGAGAGAAGAGTATGGCGCTCTATCCTCTCTGCCTATCTTTGCGGGGAAACGGCATGATGGTAAGTAAGTAAGTAAGTAAGAAGTTGATACTGTTGGATTAATCGAGTGTTTATGACTCCTGAAATAGAGGACGTCTGTGGAAGACTTGGCACGATCAGGTAAACCAGTTAACGGAGGATGGTTCTGTTAGAAGCCTCGACAATCGGTTAGCTTGTATGAGAATATGTATGAGTGTGAATGAGGCGAAAATTTTGTGTCAGGACAGAAGAGTATGGCGCTCTATCCTCTCTGCCTACCCCTGCGGAGAAACGGCGTGATGGTAAGTAAGTAAGTGTTGTTGGCACCTGAAATAGAGGACGTCCGTAGAAGACTTGGCACGATCAGGTAAACCAGTTAACGGAGGATGGTTCCGTTAGAAGCCTCGACAATCGGCGATGCTTCTAACGGCAAGCATAGCCAGCATAGCCGGCAACCCAAGAGAAAAAATATAATTTTTCTCGGTATAATTCTTTTCCGTAAAAAAATTAATTAACTCTAAAAAATAATTAAAATCATCAATACATTTAGTAGTGTGTTTAAATAATAAATTAATTTTTATTAAATAAATTAATATAAATTTAGCTATCAATAGCATTTAAAAAAATTAAAATCGCTCTTAAACTAACTAATATATTCAAAAAACCTATAATACCAATTCCACATATTACTGCCCTCTATCGAATTCATTTCGTAAGTCAAAACGTCAGCATGGCCGTCTTGACACAACTGTCAAACTATATTTTAGGTTAAAAAAATTTGACATAAACAGCTGTTATCAATAATATAATTAGCGCCCATTTTGCATGAACATTAATCTAACCAATGCATGAATATTACTATATCTTTAGACCAATAAATGCCTTCCGCCAATAAACGGCCAGGGTTATGGACGAATCGGATCACTCGTCCAATGGAAGAGGTTACAGTGCGGACCAATGAAACGGATTGTCCAATCAGGTTAATTTGCGGCCTTAGGTTATGGCCATAGATTAGAGAAAAAATTCTAGAATCGATATTTTGGGGGTCTGTTGTTTTAATAATTTTACAATTTTAGGTACTCTGATAAAATTTTCACATTTTTTTTCGCGTTTTTTACATTTAAAAGACGTCGGTTAAATTATAGGAGTTTGTTATCTTTGAAATAAATTCTGGAGCGTCTCGATCTATCTCCTAAAATATAAAAATAATTAATTCATCCAAAGGTTACGGAGAAAACGTGAAAAAAATGAAATTCACCTTTTCGAGTTTTGCGAAAAAACTAAAAGCGGGAAAAATTTATAAAGTACGCCCGGCGATGCGGTCGGCCGCGGGCCGTCGCCGAAATGTATAAAAATAATTTTGACTCTCAAAATGGCGGAGCGGCGAGCGAAAACGCGCGATTTAGGCTAAATAAAAATGAAAAACAGCTAGAAATCGGCCGAACGGAAACGGTCGCCGTAAATCGAGGAGTGGCGGTAGACGAAAAGTGTCTATGGCGAAAAGTTTACGTCGGCCTTCGGCCGTCTGGCAAAAAAAAAAAATTTCCAAATATCTGGCGGGAAAGCCCCTAAAAAGCGATCGCGCGGTGTGACGGAGTTGGCCGCGTGATTTTTTGCAAACACCACGAAATAGGGCTTATAACTTTAATATATATGATTACCAACATGAATTTAGTTTTTTTCGTCCTCCCAGAGATGACCGCATTTAACTACTATATTACCAACATGAATTTTAACTTTTTTTTAATTTCACATGCAACTAGGTGTATTACACGACTGTTAGAAATATTTCGGCCGTAGGTTTACAAATAACTTTAGAATTTCAAAGTATAGCGAAATTCATCTTTCTTTTTCCTCCCAGAGATGACCGCATTTAACTACTATATTACCAACATGAATTTTGACTTTTTTTTAATTTCACATGCAACTAGGTGTATTACACGACTGTTAGAAATATTTCGGCCTTAGGTTTACAAATAACTTCAGAATTTCAAAGTATACCAAAATTTATCTTTCTTTTTCCTCCCAGAGATGACCGCATTTAACTCCTATATTACCAACATCAATTTAGTTTTTTTCGTCCTCCCAGAGATGGCGGCATTTAACTCCTATATTACCAACATGTATTTAGTTTTTTTCGTCCTCCTAGAGATGACCGCATTTAACTACTATATTACCAACATGAATTTAGACTTTTTTTTAATTTCACATGCAACTAGGTGTATTACACGACTGTTAGAAATATTTCGGCCGTAGGTTTACAAATAACTTCAGAATTTCAAAGTATAGCCAAATTCATCTTTCTTTTTCCTCCCAGAGATGACCGCATTTAACTCTTATATTACCAACATGTATTTAGTTTTTTTCGTCCTCCCAGAGATGACCGCATTTAACTACTATATTACCAACATGAATTTAGATTTTTTTTTAATTTCACATGCAACTAGGTGTATTACCCGACTGTTTAGAAATATTTCGGCCGTAGGTTTACAAATAACTTCAGAATTTCAAAGTATAGCGAAATTCATCTTTCTTTTTCCTTCCAGAGATGACCGCATTTAACTTCTATATTACCAACATGAATTTAGTTTTTTTCGCTCTCCCAGAGATGACCACATTTAACTCCTATATTACCAAGATGAATTTAGTTTTTTTCGTCATCCCAGAGATGACCGCATTTAACTACTATATTACCAACATGAATTTAGACTTTTTTTTAATTTCACATGCAATTAGGTGTATTACACGACTGTTAGAAATATTTCGGCCGTAGGTTTACAAATAACTTCAGAATTTCAAAGTATAGCAAAATTCATCTTTCTTTTTCCTCGCACAGATGGCGGCATTTAACTCCTATATTACCAACATGAATTTAGTTGTTTTCGTTCTCCCAGAGATGACCACATTTAACTCCTATATTACCAACATGAATTTAGACTTTTTTTTAATTTCACATGCAACTAGGTGTATTACACGACTGTTAGAAATATTTCGGCCGTAGGTTTACAAATAACTTTAGAATTTCAAAGTATAGCGAAATTCATCTTTCTTTTTCCTCCCAGAGATGACCGCATTTAACTACTATATTACCAACATGAATTTTGACTTTTTTTTAATTTCACATGCAACTAGGTGTATTACACGACTGTTAGAAATATTTCGGCCTTAGGTTTACAAATAACTTCAGAATTTCAAAGTATACCAAAATTTATCTTTCTTTTTCCTCCCAGAGATGACCGCATTTAACTCCTATATTACCAACATCAATTTAGTTTTTTTCGTCCTCCCAGAGATGGCGGCATTTAACTCCTATATTACCAACATGTATTTAGTTTTTTTCGTCCTCCTAGAGATGACCGCATTTAACTACTATATTACCAACATGAATTTAGACTTTTTTTTAATTTCACATGCAACTAGGTGTATTACACGACTGTTAGAAATATTTCGGCCGTAGGTTTACAAATAACTTCAGAATTTCAAAGTATAGCCAAATTCATCTTTCTTTTTCCTCCCAGAGATGACCGCATTTAACTCTTATATTACCAACATGTATTTAGTTTTTTTCGTCCTCCCAGAGATGACCGCATTTAACTACTATATTACCAACATGAATTTAGATTTTTTTTTAATTTCACATGCAACTAGGTGTATTACCCGACTGTTTAGAAATATTTCGGCCGTAGGTTTACAAATAACTTTAGAATTTCAAAGTATAGCGAAATTCATCTTTCTTTTTCCTTCCAGAGATGACCGCATTTAACTTCTATATTACCAACATGAATTTAGTTTTTTTCGCTCTCCCAGAGATGACCACATTTAACTCCTATATTACCAAGATGAATTTAGTTTTTTTCGTCATCCCAGAGATGACCGCATTTAACTACTATATTACCAACATGAATTTAGACTTTTTTTTAATTTCACATGCAATTAGGTGTATTACACGACTGTTAGAAATATTTCGGCCGTAGGTTTACAAATAACTTCAGAATTTCAAAGTATAGCAAAATTCATCTTTCTTTTTCCTCGCACAGATGGCGGCATTTAACTCCTATATTACCAACATGAATTTAGTTGTTTTCGTTCTCCCAGAGATGACCACATTTAACTCCTATATTACCAACATGAATTTAGACTTTTTTTTAATTTCACATGCAACTAGGTGTATTACACGACTGTTAGAAATATTTCGGCCGTAGGTTTACAAATAACTTTAGAATTTCAAAGTATAGCGAAATTCATCTTTCTTTTTCCTCCCAGAGATGACCGCATTTAACTACTATATTACCAACATGAATTTTGACTTTTTTTTAATTTCACATGCAACTAGGTGTATTACACGACTGTTAGAAATATTTCGGCCTTAGGTTTACAAATAACTTCAGAATTTCAAAGTATACCAAAATTTATCTTTCTTTTTCCTCCCAGAGATGACCGCATTTAACTCCTATATTACCAACATCAATTTAGTTTTTTTCGTCCTCCCAGAGATGGCGGCATTTAACTCCTATATTACCAACATGTATTTAGTTTTTTTCGTCCTCCTAGAGATGACCGCATTTAACTACTATATTACCAACATGAATTTAGACTTTTTTTTAATTTCACATGCAACTAGGTGTATTACACGACTGTTAGAAATATTTCGGCCGTAGGTTTACAAATAACTTCAGAATTTCAAAGTATAGCCAAATTCATCTTTCTTTTTCCTCCCAGAGATGACCGCATTTAACTCTTATATTACCAACATGTATTTAGTTTTTTTCGTCCTCCCAGAGATGACCGCATTTAACTACTATATTACCAACATGAATTTAGATTTTTTTTTAATTTCACATGCAACTAGGTGTATTACCCGACTGTTTAGAAATATTTCGGCCGTAGGTTTACAAATAACTTTAGAATTTCAAAGTATAGCGAAATTCATCTTTCTTTTTCCTTCCAGAGATGACCGCATTTAACTTCTATATTACCAACATGAATTTAGTTTTTTTCGCTCTCCCAGAGATGACCACATTTAACTCCTATATTACCAAGATGAATTTAGTTTTTTTCGTCATCCCAGAGATGACCGCATTTAACTACTATATTACCAACATGAATTTAGACTTTTTTTTAATTTCACATGCAATTAGGTGTATTACACGACTGTTAGAAATATTTCGGCCGTAGGTTTACAAATAACTTCAGAATTTCAAAGTATAGCAAAATTCATCTTTCTTTTTCCTCGCACAGATGGCGGCATTTAACTCCTATATTACCAACATGAATTTAGTTGTTTTCGTTCTCCCAGAGATGACCACATTTAACTCCTATATTACCAACATGAATTTAGACTTTTTTTTAATTTCACATGCAACTAGGTGTATTACACGACTGTTAGAAATATTTCGGCCTTAGGTTTACAAATAACTTCAGAATTTCAAAGTATAGCAAAATTCATCTTTCTTTTTCCTCGCACAGATGACGGCATTTAACTCCTATATTACCAACATGTATTTAGTTTTTTTCGTCCTCCTAGAGATGACCGCATTTAACTACTATATTACCAACATGAATTTAGACTTTTTTTTAATTTCACATGCAACTAGGTGTATTACCCGACCGTTTAGAAATATTTCGTCCGTAGGTTTACAAATAACTTTAGAATTTCAAAGTATAGCGAAATTCATCTTTCTTTTTCCTCCCAGAGATGACCGCATTTAACTTCTATATTACCAACATGAATTTAGTTTTTTTCGTCCTCCCAGAGATGGCGGCATTTAACTCCTATATTACCAACATGTATTTAGTTTTTTTCGTCCTCCCAGAGATGACCGCATTTAACTACTATATTACCAAAATGAATTTAGACTTTTTTTTAATTTCACATGCAATTAGGTGTATTACACGACTGTTAGAAATATTTCGGCCGTAGGTTTACAAATAACTTCAGAATTTCAAAGTATAGCCAAATTCATCTTTCTTTTTCCTCCCAGAGATGACCGCATTTAACTCATATATTACAAACATGAATTTAGTTTTTTTCGTCCTCCCAGAGATGACCGCATTTAACTACTATATTACCAACATGGATTTAGACTTTTTTTTAATTTCACATGCAACTAGGTGTATTACACGACTGTTAGAAGTATTTCAGCCGTAGGTTTACAAATAACTTAAGAATTTCAAAGTATACCTAAATTCATCTTTCTTTTTCCTCCCAGAGATGACCGCATTTAACTCCTATATTACCAACATCAATTTAGTTTTTTTCGTCCTCCCAGAGATGGCGGCATTTAACTCCTATATTACCAACATGTATTTAGTTTTTTTCGTCCTCCCAGAGATGACCGCATTTAACTACTATATTACCAAAATGAATTTAGACTTTTTTTTAATATCACATGCAATTAGGTGTATTACACGACTGTTAGAAATATTTCGGCCGTAGGTTTACAAATAACTTCAGAATTTCAAAGTATAGCCAAATTCATCTTTCTTTTTCCTCCCAGAGATGACCGCATTTAACTCATATATTACAAACATGAATTTAGTTTTTTTCGTCCTCCCAGAGATGACCGCATTTAACTACTATATTACCAACATGGATTTAGACTTTTTTTTAATTTCACATGCAACTAGGTGTATTACACGACTGTTAGAAGTATTTCGGCCGTAGGTTTACAAATAACTTAAGAATTTCAAAGTATACCTAAATTCATCTTTCTTTTTCCTCCCAGAAATGACCGCATTTAACTCCTATATTACCAACATGAATTTAGTTTTTTTCGTCCTCCCAGAGATGACCACATTTAACTCCTATATTACCAAGATGAATTTAGTTTTTTTCGTCTTCCCAGAGATGACCGCATTTAACTACTATATTACCAAAATGAATTTAGACTTTTTTTTAATTTCACATGCAACTAGGTGTATTACACGACTGTTAGAAATATTTCGGCCGTAGGTTTACAAATAACTTTAGAATTTCAAAGTATAGCCAAATTAATCTTTCTTTTTCCTCCCAGAGATGACCGCATTTAACTCCTATATTACCAACATCAATTTAGTTTTTTTCGTCCTCCCAGAGATGGCGGCATTTAACTCCTATATTACCAACATGTTTTTAGTTTTTTTCGTCCTCCCAGAGATGACCGCATTTAACTACTATATTACCAAAATGAATTTAGACGTTTTTTTAATTTCACATGCAACTAGGTGTATTACACGACTGTTAGAAATATTTCGGCCGTAGGTTTACAAATAACTTCAGAATTTCAAAGTATAGCCAAATTCATCTTTCTTTTTCCTCCCAGAGATGGCGGCATTTAACTCTTATATTACCAACATGTATTTAGTTTTTTTTGTCCTCCCAGAGATGACTGCATTTAACTACTATATTACCAACATGAATTTTGATTTTTTTTTAATTTCACATGCAACTAGGTGTATTACACGACTGTTAGAAATATTTCGGCCTTAGGTTTACAAATAACTTCAGAATTTCAAAGTATAGCCAAATTCATCTTTCTTTTTCCTCCCAGAGATGGCGGCATAAAACTTCTATATTACCAACATGTATTTAGTTTTTTTCGTCCTCCCAGAGATGGCGGCATTTAACTCCTATATTACCAACATGTATTTAGTTTTTTTCGTCCTCCCAGAGATGACCGCATTTAACTACTCTATTACCAAAATGAAATTAGACTTTTTTTTAATTTCAAATGCAACTAGGTGTATTACACGACTGTTAGAAATATTTCGGCCGTAGGTTTACAAATAACTTCAGAATTTCAAAGTATAGCCAAATTCATCTTTCTTTTTCCTCCCAGAGATGACCGCATTTAACTCATATATTACAAACATGAATTTAGTTTTTTTCGTCCTCCCAGAGATGACCGCATTTAACTACTATATTACCAACATGGATTTAGACTTTTTTTTAATTTCACATGCAACTAGGTGTATTACACGACTGTTAGAAGTATTTCGGCCGTAGGTTTACAAATAACTTAAGAATTTCAAAGTATACCTAAATTCATCTTTCTTTTTCCTCTCAGAGATGACCGCATTTAACTCCTATATTACCAACATCAATTTAGTTTTTTTCGTCCTCCCAGAGATGGCGGCATTTAACTTCTATATTACCAACATGTTTTTAGTTTTTTTCGTCCTCCCAGAGATGACCGCATTTAACTACTATATTACCAAAATGAATTTAGACGTTTTTTTAATTTCACATGCAACTAGGTGTATTACACGACTGTTAGAAATATTTCGGCCGTAGGTTTACAAATAACTTCAGAATTTCAAAGTATAGCCAAATTCATCTTTCTTTTTCCTCCCAGAGATGGCGGCATTTAACGACTATATTACCAACATAAATTTAGATTTTTTTTTAATTTCACATGCAACTAGGTGTATTACACGACTGTTAGAAATATTTCTGCCTTAGGTTTACAAATAACTTCAGAATTTCAAAGTATAGCAAAATTCATCTTTCTTTTTCCTCGCACAGATGGCGGCATTTAACTCCTATATTACCAACATGAATTTAGTTTTTTTCGTTCTCCCAGAGATGACCACATTTAACTCCTATATTACCAAGATGAATTTAGTTTTTTTCGTCTTCCCAGAGATGACCGCATTTAACTACTATATTACCAACATGAATTTAGATTTTTTTTTAATTTCACATGCATCTAGGTGTATTACACGACTGTTAGAAATATTTCGGCCTTAGTTTAACAAATAACTTCAGAATTTCAAAGTATAGCCAAATTCATCTTTCTTTTTCCTCCCAGAGATGGCGGCATTTAACTCCTATATTACCAACATGCATTTAGTTTTTTTCGTACTCCCAGAGATGACCGCATTTAACTACTATATTACCAACATGAATTTTGATTTTTTTTTAATTTCACATGCAACTAGGTGTATTACACGACTGTTAGAAATATTTCGGCCTTAGGTTTACAAATAACTTCAGAATTTCAAAGTATAGCCAAATTCATCTTTCTTTTTCCTCCCAGAGATGGCGGCATAAAACTTCTATATTACCAACATGTATTTAGTTTTTTTCGTCCTCCCTGAGATGACCGCATTTAACTACTATATTACCAAAATGAATTTAGACTTTTTTTTAATTTCACATGCAACTAGGTGTATTACACGACTGTTAGAAGTATTTCGGCCGTAGGTTTACAAATAACTTAAGAATTTCAAAGTATACCTAAATTCATCTTTCTTTTTCCTCTCAGAGATGACCGCATTTAACTCCTATATTACCAACATCAATTTAGTTTTTTTCGTCCTCCCAGAGATGGCGGCATTTAACTCCTATATTACCAACATGTATTTAGTTTTTTTCGTCCTCCCAGAGATGACCGCATTTAACTACTATATTACCAAAATGAATTTAGACTTTTTTTTAATATCACATGCAATTAGGTGTATTACACGACTGTTAGAAATATTTCGGCCGTAGGTTTACAAATAACTTCAGAATTTCAAAGTATAGCCAAATTCATCTTTCTTTTTCCTCCCAGAGATGACCGCATTTAACTCATATATTACAAACATGAATTTAGTTTTTTTCGTCCTCCCAGAGATGACCGCATTTAACTACTATATTACCAACATGGATTTAGACTTTTTTTTAATTTCACATGCAACTAGGTGTATTACACGACTGTTAGAAGTATTTCGGCCGTAGGTTTACAAATAACTTAAGAATTTCAAAGTATACCTAAATTCATCTTTCTTTTTCCTCCCAGAAATGACCGCATTTAACTCCTATATTACCAACATGAATTTAGTTTTTTTCGTCCTCCCAGAGATGACCACATTTAACTCCTATATTACCAAGATGAATTTAGTTTTTTTCGTCTTCCCAGAGATGACCGCATTTAACTACTATATTACCAAAATGAATTTAGACTTTTTTTTAATTTCACATGCAACTAGGTGTATTACACGACTGTTAGAAATATTTCGGCCGTAGGTTTACAAATAACTTTAGAATTTCAAAGTATAGCCAAATTAATCTTTCTTTTTCCTCCCAGAGATGACCGCATTTAACTCCTATATTACCAACATCAATTTAGTTTTTTTCGTCCTCCCAGAGATGGCGGCATTTAACTCCTATATTACCAACATGTTTTTAGTTTTTTTCGTCCTCCCAGAGATGACCGCATTTAACTACTATATTACCAAAATGAATTTAGACGTTTTTTTAATTTCACATGCAACTAGGTGTATTACACGACTGTTAGAAATATTTCGGCCGTAGGTTTACAAATAACTTCAGAATTTCAAAGTATAGCCAAATTCATCTTTCTTTTTCCTCCCAGAGATGGCGGCATTTAACTCTTATATTACCAACATGTATTTAGTTTTTTTTGTCCTCCCAGAGATGACTGCATTTAACTACTATATTACCAACATGAATTTTGATTTTTTTTTAATTTCACATGCAACTAGGTGTATTACACGACTGTTAGAAATATTTCGGCCTTAGGTTTACAAATAACTTCAGAATTTCAAAGTATAGCCAAATTCATCTTTCTTTTTCCTCCCAGAGATGGCGGCATAAAACTTCTATATTACCAACATGTATTTAGTTTTTTTCGTCCTCCCAGAGATGGCGGCATTTAACTCCTATATTACCAACATGTATTTAGTTTTTTTCGTCCTCCCAGAGATGACCGCATTTAACTACTCTATTACCAAAATGAAATTAGACTTTTTTTTAATTTCAAATGCAACTAGGTGTATTACACGACTGTTAGAAATATTTCGGCCGTAGGTTTACAAATAACTTCAGAATTTCAAAGTATAGCCAAATTCATCTTTCTTTTTCCTCCCAGAGATGACCGCATTTAACTCATATATTACAAACATGAATTTAGTTTTTTTCGTCCTCCCAGAGATGACCGCATTTAACTACTATATTACCAACATGGATTTAGACTTTTTTTTAATTTCACATGCAACTAGGTGTATTACACGACTGTTAGAAGTATTTCGGCCGTAGGTTTACAAATAACTTAAGAATTTCAAAGTATACCTAAATTCATCTTTCTTTTTCCTCTCAGAGATGACCGCATTTAACTCCTATATTACCAACATCAATTTAGTTTTTTTCGTCCTCCCAGAGATGGCGGCATTTAACTTCTATATTACCAACATGTTTTTAGTTTTTTTCGTCCTCCCAGAGATGACCGCATTTAACTACTATATTACCAAAATGAATTTAGACGTTTTTTTAATTTCACATGCAACTAGGTGTATTACACGACTGTTAGAAATATTTCGGCCGTAGGTTTACAAATAACTTCAGAATTTCAAAGTATAGCCAAATTCATCTTTCTTTTTCCTCCCAGAGATGGCGGCATTTAACGACTATATTACCAACATAAATTTAGATTTTTTTTTAATTTCACATGCAACTAGGTGTATTACACGACTGTTAGAAATATTTCTGCCTTAGGTTTACAAATAACTTCAGAATTTCAAAGTATAGCAAAATTCATCTTTCTTTTTCCTCGCACAGATGGCGGCATTTAACTCCTATATTACCAACATGAATTTAGTTTTTTTCGTTCTCCCAGAGATGACCACATTTAACTCCTATATTACCAAGATGAATTTAGTTTTTTTCGTCTTCCCAGAGATGACCGCATTTAACTACTATATTACCAACATGAATTTAGATTTTTTTTTAATTTCACATGCATCTAGGTGTATTACACGACTGTTAGAAATATTTCGGCCTTAGTTTAACAAATAACTTCAGAATTTCAAAGTATAGCCAAATTCATCTTTCTTTTTCCTCCCAGAGATGGCGGCATTTAACTCCTATATTACCAACATGCATTTAGTTTTTTTCGTACTCCCAGAGATGACCGCATTTAACTACTATATTACCAACATGAATTTTGATTTTTTTTTAATTTCACATGCAACTAGGTGTATTACACGACTGTTAGAAATATTTCGGCCTTAGGTTTACAAATAACTTCAGAATTTCAAAGTATAGCCAAATTCATCTTTCTTTTTCCTCCCAGAGATGGCGGCATAAAACTTCTATATTACCAACATGTATTTAGTTTTTTTCGTCCTCCCAGAGATGACCGCATTTAACTACTATATTACCAACATGGATTTAGACTTTTTTTTAATTTCACATGCAACTAGGTGTATTACACGACTGTTAGAAGTATTTCGGCCGTAGGTTTACAAATAACTTAAGAATTTCAAAGTATACCTAAATTCATCTTTCTTTTTCCTCCCAGAAATGACCGCATTTAACTCCTATATTACCAACATGAATTTAGTTTTTTTCGTCCTCCCAGAGATGACCACATTTAACTCCTATATTACCAAGATGAATTTAGTTTTTTTCGTCTTCCCAGAGATGACCGCATTTAACTACTATATTACCAAAATGAATTTAGACTTTTTTTTAATTTCACATGCAACTAGGTGTATTACACGACTGTTAGAAATATTTCGGCCGTAGGTTTACAAATAACTTTAGAATTTCAAAGTATAGCCAAATTAATCTTTCTTTTTCCTCCCAGAGATGACCGCATTTAACTCCTATATTACCAACATCAATTTAGTTTTTTTCGTCCTCCCAGAGATGGCGGCATTTAACTTCTATATTACCAACATGTTTTTAGTTTTTTTCGTCCTCCCAGAGATGACCGCATTTAACTACTATATTACCAAAATGAATTTAGACGTTTTTTTAATTTCACATGCAACTAGGTGTATTACACGACTGTTAGAAATATTTCGGCCGTAGGTTTACAAATAACTTCAGAATTTCAAAGTATAGCCAAATTCATCTTTCTTTTTCCTCCCAGAGATGGCGGCATTTAACGACTATATTACCAACATAAATTTAGATTTTTTTTTAATTTCACATGCAACTAGGTGTATTACACGACTGTTAGAAATAATTCTGCCTTAGGTTTACAAATAACTTCAGAATTTCAAAGTATAGCAAAATTCATCTTTCTTTTTCCTCGCACAGATGGCGGCATTTAACTCCTATATTACCAACATGAATTTAGTTTTTTTCGTTCTCCCAGAGATGACCACATTTAACTCCTATATTACCAAGATGAATTTAGTTTTTTTCGTCTTCCCAGAGATGACCGCATTTAACTACTATATTACCAACATGAATTTAGATTTTTTTTTAATTTCACATGCATCTAGGTGTATTACACGACTGTTAGAAATATTTCGGCCTTAGTTTAACAAATAACTTCAGAATTTCAAAGTATAGCCAAATTCATCTTTCTTTTTCCTCCCAGAGATGGCGGCATTTAACTCCTATATTACCAACATGCATTTAGTTTTTTTCGTACTCCCAGAGATGACCGCATTTAACTACTATATTACCAACATGAATTTTGATTTTTTTTTAATTTCACATGCAACTAGGTGTATTACACGACTGTTAGAAATATTTCGGCCTTAGGTTTACAAATAACTTCAGAATTTCAAAGTATAGCCAAATTCATCTTTCTTTTTCCTCCCAGAGATGGCGGCATAAAACTTCTATATTACCAACATGTATTTAGTTTTTTTCGTCCTCCCTGAGATGACCGCATTTAACTACTATATTACCAAAATGAATTTAGACTTTTTTTTAATTTCACATGCAACTAGGTGTATTACACGACTGTTAGAAATATTTCGGCCGTAGGTTTACAAATAACTTCAGAATTTCAAAGTATAGCCAAATTCATCTTTCTTTTTCCTCCCAGAGATGGCGGCATAAAACTTCTATATTACCAACATGTATTTAGTTTTTTTCGTCCTCCCAGAGATGGCGGCATTTAACTCCTATATTACCAACATGTATTTAGTTTTTTTCGTTTCCCAGAGATGACCGCATTTAACTACTCTATTACCAAAATGAAATTAGACTTTTTTTTAATTTCAAATGCAACTAGGTGTATTACACGACTGTTAGAAATATTTCGGCCGTAGGTTTACAAATAACTTCAGAACTTCAAAGTATAGCCAAATTCATCTTTCTTTTTCCTCCCAGAGATGACCGCATTTAACTCCTATATTACCAACATCAATTTAGTATTTTTCGTCCTCCCAGAGATGACCGCATTTAACTACTATATTACCAACATGAATTTAGATTTTTTTTTAATTTCACATGCAACTAGGTGTATTACCCGACTGTTAGAAATATTTCGGCCGTAGGTTTACAAATAACTTAAGAATTTCAAAGTATACCTAAATTCATCTTTCTTTTTCCTCCCAGAGATGACCGCATTTAACTCCTATATTACCAACATCAATTTAGTTTTTTTCGTCCTCCCAGAGATGGCGGCATTTAACTCCTATATTACCAACATGTATTTAGTTTTTTTCGTCCTCCCAGAGATGACCGCATTTAACTACTATATTACCAAAATGAATTTAGACTTTTTTTTAATTTCACATGCAATTAGGTGTATTACACGACTGTTAGAAATATTTCGGCCGTAGGTTTACAAATAACTTCAGAATTTCAAAGTATAGCCAAATTCATCTTTCTTTTTCCTCCCAGAGATGACCGCATTTAACTCATATATTACAAACATGAATTTAGTTTTTTTCGTCCTCCCAGAGATGACCGCATTTAACTACTATATTACCAACATGGATTTAGACTTTTTTTTAATTTCACATGCAACTAGGTGTATTACACGACTGTTAGAAGTATTTCGGCCGTAGGTTTACAAATAACTTAAGAATTTCAAAGTATACCTAAATTCATCTTTCTTTTTCCTCCCAGAGATGACCGCATTTAACTCCTATATTACCAACATCAATTTAGTTTTTTTCGTCCTCCCAGAGATGGCGGCATTTAACTTCTATATTACCAACATGTTTTTAGTTTTTTTCGTCCTCCCAGAGATGACCGCATTTAACTACTATATTACCAAAATGAATTTAGACGTTTTTTTAATTTCACATGCAACTAGGTGTATTACACGACTGTTAGAAATATTTCGGCCGTAGGTTTACAAATAACTTCAGAATTTCAAAGTATAGCCAAATTCATCTTTCTTTTTCCTCCCAGAGATGGCGGCATTTAACGACTATATTACCAACATAAATTTAGATTTTTTTTTAATTTCACATGCAACTAGGTGTATTACACGACTGTTAGAAATATTTCTGCCTTAGGTTTACAAATAACTTCAGAACTTCAAAGTATAGCCAAATTCATCTTTCTTTTTCCTCCCAGAGATGGCGGCATTTAACTCTTATATTACCAACATGTATTTAGTTTTTTTCGTCCTCCCAGAGATGACTGCATTTAACTACTATATTACCAACATGAATTTTGACTTTTTTTTTAATTTCACATGCAACTAGGTGTATTACACGACTGTTAGAAATATTTCGGCCTTAGGTTTACAAATAACTTCAGAATTTCAAAGTATAGCCAAATTCATCTTTCTTTTTCCTCCCAGAGATGACCGCATTTAACTCCTATATTACCAACATCAATTTAGTTTTTTTCGTCCTCCCAGAGATGACCACATTTAACTCCTATATTACCAAGATGAATTTAGTTTTTTTCGTCTTCCCAGAGATGACCGCATTTAACTACTATATTACCAAAATGAATTTAAACTTTTTTTTAATTTCACATGTAACTAGGTGTATTACACGACTGTTAGAAATATTTCGGCCGTAGGTTTACAAATAACTTCAGAATTTCAAAGTATAGCCAAATTCATCTTTCTTTTTCCTCCCAGAGATGGCGGCATTTAACTCCTATATTACCAACATGCATTTAGTTTTTTTCGTCCACCCAGAGATGACCGCATTTAACTACTATATTACCAACATGAATTTAGTTGTTTTCATCCTCCCAGAGATGACCGCATTTAACTACTATATTACCAACATGAATTTAGACTTTTTTTTAATTTCACATGCAACTAGGTGTATTACACGACTGTTAGAAATATTTCGGCCTTAAGTTTACAAATAACTTCAGAATTTCAAAGTATAGCCAAATTCATCTTAATTTTTCCTCCCAGACATGACCGCATTTAACTCCTATATTACCAACATGTATTTAGATTTTTTCGTCCTCCCAGAGATGACCGCATTTAACTACTATATTACCAAAATGAAATTAGACTTTTTTTTAATTTCAAATGCAACTAGGTGTATTACACGACTGTTAGAAATATTTCGGCCGTAGGTTTACAAATAACTTCAGAACTTCAAAGTATAGCCAAATTCATCTTTCTTTTTCCTCCCAGAGATGGCGGCATTTAACTCTTATATTACCAACATGTATTTAGTTTTTTTCGTCCTCCCAGAGATGACTGCATTTAACTACTATATTACCAACATGAATTTTGACTTTTTTTTTAATTTCACATGCAACTAGGTGTATTACACGACTGTTAGAAATATTTCGGCCTTAGGTTTACAAATAACTTCAGAATTTCAAAGTATAGCCAAATTAATCTTTCTTTTTCCTCCCAGAGATGACCGCATTTAACTCCTATATTACCAACATCAATTTAGTTTTTTTCGTCCTCCCAGAGATGGCGGCATTTAACTCCTATATTACCAACATGTATTTAGTTTTTTTCGTCCTCCCAGAGATGACCGCATTTAACTACTATATTACCAAAATGAATTTAGACTTTTTTTTAATTTCACATGCAACTAGGTGTATTACACGACTGTTAGAAATATTTCGGCCGTAGGTTTACAAATAACTTTAGAATTTCAAAGTATAGCCAAATTAATCTTTCTTTTTCCTCCCAGAGATGACCGCATTTAACTCCTATATTACCAACATCAATTTAGTTTTTTTCGTCCTCCCAGAGATGGCGGCATTTAACTCCTATATTACCAACATGTATTTAGTTTTTTTCGTCCTCCCAGAGATGACTGCATTTAACTACTATATTACCAACATGAATTTTGACTTTTTTTTTAATTTCACATGCAACTAGGTGTATTACACGACTGTTAGAAATATTTCGGCCTTAGGTTTACAAATAACTTCAGAATTTCAAAGTATAGCCAAATTCATCTTTCTTTTTCCTCCCAGAGATGACCGCATTTAACTCCTATATTACCAACATCAATTTAGTTTTTTTCGTCCTCCCAGAGATGACCACATTTAACTCCTATATTACCAAGATGAATTTAGTTTTTTTCGTCTTCCCAGAGATGACCGCATTTAACTACTATATTACCAAAATGAATTTAAACTTTTTTTTAATTTCACATGTAACTAGGTGTATTACACGACTGTTAGAAATATTTCGGCCGTAGGTTTACAAATAACTTCAGAATTTCAAAGTATAGCCAAATTCATCTTTCTTTTTCCTCCCAGAGATGGCGGCATTTAACTCCTATATTACCAACATGCATTTAGTTTTTTTCGTCCACCCAGAGATGACCGCATTTAACTACTATATTACCAACATGAATTTAGTTGTTTTCATCCTCCCAGAGATGACCGCATTTAACTACTATATTACCAACATGAATTTAGACTTTTTTTTAATTTCACATGCAACTAGGTGTATTACACGACTGTTAGAAATATTTCGGCCTTAAGTTTACAAATAACTTCAGAATTTCAAAGTATAGCCAAATTCATCTTAATTTTTCCTCCCAGACATGACCGCATTTAACTCCTATATTACCAACATGTATTTAGATTTTTTCGTCCTCCCAGAGATGACCGCATTTAACTACTATATTACCAAAATGAAATTAGACTTTTTTTTAATTTCAAATGCAACTAGGTGTATTACACGACTGTTAGAAATATTTCGGCCGTAGGTTTACAAATAACTTTAGAACTTCAAAGTATAGCCAAATTCATCTTTCTTTTTCCTCCCAGAGATGACCGCATTTAACTCCTATATTACCAACATCAATTTAGTATTTTTCGTCCTCCTAGAGATGACCGCATTTAACTACTATATTACCAACATGAATTTAGATTTTTTTTTAATTTCACATGCAACTAGGTGTATTACCCGACTGTTAGAAATATTTCGGCCGTAGGTTTACAAATAACTTCAAAATTTCAAAGTATAGCGAAATTCATCTTTCTTTTTCCTCCCAGAAATGACCGCATTTTACTCCTATATTACCAACATGAATTTAGTTTTTTTCGTCCTCCCAGAGATGACCACATTTAACTCCTATATTACCAAGATGAATTTAGTTTTTTTCGTCTTCCCAGAGATGACCGCATTTAACTACTATATTACCAAAATGAATTTAGACTTTTTTTTAATTTCACATGCAACTAGGTGTATTACACGACTGTTAGAAATATTTCGGCCGTAGGTTTACAAATAACTTTAGAATTTCAAAGTATAGCCAAATTAATCTTTCTTTTTCCTCCCAGAGATGACCGCATTTAACTCCTATATTACCAACATCAATTTAGTTTTTTTCTTCCTCCCAGAGATGGCGGCATTTAACTCCTATATTACCAACATGTATTTAGTTTTTTTCGTCCTCCCAGAGATAACTTCATTTAACTACTATATTACCAACATGAATTTTGACTTTTTTTTTAATTTCACATTCAACTAGGTGTATTACACGACTGTTAGAAATATTTCGGCCTTAGGTTTACAAATAACTTCAGAATTTCAAAGTATAGCCAAATTCTTCTTTCTTTTTCCTCCCAGAGATGACCGCATTTAACTCCTATATTACCAACATCAATTTAGTTTTTTTCGTCCTCCCAGAGATGGCAGCATTTAACTCCTATATTACCAACATGTATTTAGTTTTTTTCGTCCTCCCAGAGATGACCGCATTTAACTACTATATTACCAAAATGAATTTAGACTTTTTTTTAATTTCACATGCAACTAGGTGTATTACACGACTGTTAGAAATATTTCGGCCGTAGGTTTACAAATAACTTCAGAATTTCAAAGTAGAGCCAAATTCATCTTTCTTTTTCCTCGCACAGATGGCGGCATTTAACTCCTATATTACCAACATGTATTTAGTTTTTTTCGTCCTCCCAGAGATGACCGCATTAAACTACTATATTACCAACATGAATTTAGACTTTTTTTTAATTTCACATGCAACTAGGTGTATTACACGACTGTTAGAAATATTTCGGCCGTAGGTTTACAAATAACTTTAGAATTTCAAAGTATAGCCAAATTAATCTTTCTTTTTCCTCCCAGAGATGACCGCATTTAACTCCTATATTACCAACATCAATTTAGTTTTTTTCGTCCTCCCAGAGATGGCGGCATTTAACTCCTATATTACCAACATGTATTTAGTTTTTTTCGTCCTCCCAGAGATGACCGCATTTAACTACTATATTACCAAAATGAATTTAGACTTTTTTTTAATTTCACATGCAACTAGGTGTATTACACGACTGTTAGAAATATTTCGGCCTTAGGTTTACAAATAACTTCAGAATTTCAAAGTATAGCCAAATTCTTCTTTCTTTTTCCTCCCAGAGATGACGGCATTTAACTCCTATATTACCAACATCAATTTAGTTTTTTTCATCCTCCCAGAGATGGCAGCATTTAACTCCTATATTACCAACATGTATTTAGTTTTTTTCGTCCTCCCAGAGATGACCGCATTTAACTACTATATTACCAAAATGAATTTAGACTTTTTTTTAATTTCACATGCAACTAGGTGTATTACACGACTGTTAGAAATATTTCGGCCGTAGGTTTACAAATAACTTCAGAATTTCAAAGTATAGCCAAATTCATCTTTCTTTTTCCTCCCAGAGATGGCGGCATTTAACTCTTATATTACCAACATGTATTTAGTTTTTTTCGTCCTCCCAGAGATGACTGCATTTAACTACTATATTACCAACATGAATTTTGACTTTTTTTTTAATTTCACATGCAACTAGGTGTATTACACGACTGTTAGAAATATTTCGGCCTTAGGTTTACAAATAACTTCAGAATTTCAAAGTATAGCCAAATTCATCTTTCTTTTTCCTCCCAGAGATGACCGCATTTAACTCCTATATTACCAACATCAATTTAGTATTTTTCGTCCTCCCAGAGATGACCGCATTTAACTACTATATTACCAACATGAATTTAGATTTTTTTTTAATTTCACATGCAACTAGGTGTATTACCCGACTGTTAGAAATATTTCGGCCGTAGGTTTACAAATAACTTCAAAATTTCAAAGTATAGCGAAATTCATCTTTCTTTTTCCTCCCAGAAATGACCGCATTTAACTCCTATATTACCAACATGAATTTAGTTTTTTTCGTCCTCCCAGAGATGACCACATTTAACTCCTATATGACCAAGATGAATTTAGTTTTTTTCGTCTTCCCAGAGATGACCGCATTTAACTACTATATTACCAAAATGAATTTAGACTTTTTTTTATTTCACATGCAACTAGGTGTATTACACGACTGTTAGAAATATTTCGGCCGTAGGTTTACAAATAACTTTAGAATTTCAAAGTATAGCCAAATTAATCTTTCTTTTTCCTCCCAGAGATGACCGCATTTAACTCCTATATTACCAACATCAATTTAGTTTTTTTCGTCCTCCCAGAGATGGCGGCATTTAACTCCTATATTACCAACATGTATTTAGTTTTTTTCGTCCTCCCAGAGATGACCGCATTTAACTACTATATTACCAAAATGAATTTAGACTTTTTTTTAATTTCACATGCAACTAGGTGTATTACACGACTGTTAGAAATATTTCGGCCTTAAGTTTACAAATAACTTCAGAATTTCAAAGTATAGCCAAATTCATCTTTCTTTTTCCTCGCACAGATGGCGGCATTTAACTCCTATATTACCAACATGAATTAAGTTTTTTTCGTCCTCCCAGAGATGACCACATTTAACTCCTATATTACCAAGATGAATTTAGTTTTTTTCGTATTCCCAGAGATGACCGCATTTAACTACTATATTACCAACTTGAATTTAGATTTTTTTTTATTTCACATGCATCTAGGTGTATTACACAACTGTTAGAAATATTTCGGCCTTAGGTTTACAAATAACTTCAGAATTTCAAAGTATAGCCAAATTAATCTTTCTTTTTCCTCCCAGAGATGACCGCATTTAACTCCTATATTACCAACATCAATTTAGTTTTTTTCTTCCTCCCAGAGATGGCGGCATTTAACTCCTATATTACCAACATGTATTTAGTTTTTTTCGTCCTCCCAGAGATGACCGCATTTAACTACTATATTACCAAAATGAATTTAGACTTTTTTTAATTTCACATGCAACTAGGTGTATTACACGACTGTTAGAAATATTTCGGCCGTAGGTTTACAAATACCTTTAGAATTTTAAAGTATAGCCAAATTAATCTTTCTTTTTCCTCCCAGAGATGACCGCATTTAACTACTATATTACCAACATCAATTTAGTATTTTTCGTCCTCCCAGAGATGACCGCATTTAACTACTATATTACCAACATGAATTTAGATTTTTTTTTAATTTCACATGCAACTAGGTGTATTACCCGACTGTTAGAAATATTTCGGCCGTAGGTTTACAAATAACTTCAAAATTTCAAAGTATAGCGAAATTCATCTTTCTTTTTCCTCCCAGAAATGACCGCATTTAACTCCTATATTACCAACATGAATTTAGTTTTTTTCGTCCTCCCAGAGATGACCACATTTAACTCCTATATGACCAAGATGAATTTAGTTTTTTTCGTCTTCCCAGAGATGACCGCATTTAACTACTATATTACCAAAATGAATTTAGACTTTTTTTTATTTCACATGCAACTAGGTGTATTACACGACTGTTAGAAATATTTCGGCCGTAGGTTTACAAATAACTTTAGAATTTCAAAGTATAGCCAAATTAATCTTTCTTTTTCCTCCCAGAGATGACCGCATTTAACTCCTATATTACCAACATCAATTAAGTTTTTTTCGTCCTCCCAGAGATGGCGGCATTTAACTCCTATATTACCAACATGTATTTAGTTTTTTTCGTCCTCCCAGAGATGACCGCATTTAACTACTATATTACCAACATGAATTTAGACTTTTTTTTATTTCACATGCAACTAGGTGTATTACACGACTGTTAGAAATATTTCGGCCGTAGGTTTACAAATAACTTCAGAACTTCAAAGTATAGCCAAATTCATCTTTCTTTTTCCTCCCAGAGATGACCGCATTTAACTCCTATATTACCAACATCAATTTAGTATTTTTCGTCCTCCCAGAGATGACCGCATTTAACTACTATATTACCAACATGAATTTAGATTTTTTTTTAATTTCACATGCAACTAGGTGTATTACCCGACTGTTAGAAATATTTCGGCCGTAGGTTTACAAATAACTTCAAAATTTCAAAGTATAGCGAAATTCATCTTTCTTTTTCCTCCCAGAAATGACCGCATTTTACTCCTATATTACCAACATGAATTTAGTTTTTTTCGTCCTCCCAGAGATGACCACATTTAACTCCTATATTACCAAGATGAATTTAGTTTTTTTCGTCTTCCCAGAGATGACCGCATTTAACTACTATATTACCAAAATGAATTTAGACTTTTTTTTAATTTCACATGCAACTAGGTGTATTACACGACTGTTAGAAATATTTCGGCCGTAGGTTTACAAATAACTTTAGAATTTCAAAGTATAGCCAAATTAATCTTTCTTTTTCCTCCCAGAGATGACCGCATTTAACTCCTATATTACCAACATCAATTTAGTTTTTTTCTTCCTCCCAGAGATGGCGGCATTTAACTCCTATATTACCAACATGTATTTAGTTTTTTTCGTCCTCCCAGAGATGACCGCATTTAACTACTATATTACCAAAATGAATTTAGACTTTTTTTAATTTCACATGCAACTAGGTGTATTACACGACTGTTAGAAATATTTCGGCCGTAGGTTTACAAATACCTTTAGAATTTTAAAGTATAGCCAAATTAATCTTTCTTTTTCCTCCCAGAGATGACCGCATTTAACTACTATATTACCAACATGCATTTAGTTTTTTTCGTTCTCCCAGAGATGACCGCATTTAAATACTATATTACCAACATGAATTTAGTTGTTTTCATCTTCCCAGAGATGACCGCATTTAACTACTATATTACCAACATGAATTTAGACTTTTTTTTAATTTCACATGCAACTAGGTGTATTACACGACTGTTAGAAATATTTCGGCCTTAAGTTTACAAATAACTTCAGAATTTCAAAGTATAGCCAAATTCATCTTTCTTTTTCCTCCCAGAGATGACCGCATTTAACTCCTATATTACCAACATCAATTTAGTTTTTTTCGTCCTCCCAGAGATGGTGGCATTTAACTCCTATATTACCAACATGTATTTAGTTTTTTTCGTCCTCCCAGAGATGACCGCATTTAACTACTATATTATCAAAATGAAATTAGGCTTTTTTTTAATTTCAAATGCAACTAGGTGTATTACACGACTGTTAGAAATATTTCGGCCGTAGGTTTACAAATAACTTCAGAACTTCAAAGTATAGCCAAATTCATCTTTCTTTTTCCTCCCAGAGATGACCGCATTTAACTCCTATATTACCAACATCAATTTAGTATTTTTCGTCCTCCCAGAGATGACCGCATTTAACTACTATATTACCAACATGAATTTAGATTTTTTTTTAATTTCACATGCAATTAGGTGTATTACCCGACTGTTAGAAATATTTCGGCCGTAGGTTTACAAATAACTTCAAAATTTCAAAGTATAGCGAAATTCATCTTTCTTTTTCCTCCCAGAAATGACCGCATTTAACTCCTATATTACCAACATGAATTTAGTTTTTTTCGTCCTCCCAGAGATGACCGCATTTAACTACTATATTACCAACATGGATTTAGACTTTTTTTTAATTTCACATGCAACTAGGTGTATTACACGACTGTTAGAAGTATTTCGGCCGTAGGTTTACAAATAACTTAAGAATTTCAAAGTATACCTAAATTCATCTTTCTTTTTCCTCCCAGAGATGACCGCATTTAACTCCTATATTACCAACATCAATTTAGTTTTTTTCGTCCTCCCAGAGATGGCGGCATTTAACTTCTATATTACCAACAAGTTTTTAGTTTTTTTCGTCCTCCCAGAGATGACCGCATTTAACTACTATATTACCAAAATGAATTTAGACGTTTTTTTAATTTCACATGCAACTAGGTGTATTACACGACTGTTAGAAATATTTCGGCCGTAGGTTTACAAATAACTTCAGAATTTCAAAGTATAGCCAAATTCATCTTTCTTTTTCCTCCCAGAGATGGCGGCACTTAACTCTTATATTACCAACATGTATTTAGTTTTTTTCGTCCTCCCAGAGATGACTGCATTTAACTACTATATTACCAACATGAATTTTGATTTTTTTCTAATTTCACATGCAACTAGGTGTATTACACGACTGTTAGAAATATTTCGGCCTTAGGTTTACAAATAACTTCAGAATTTCAAAGTATAGCCAAATTCATCTTTCTTTTTCCTCCCAGAGATGACCGCATTTAACTCATATATTACAAACATGAATTTAGTTTTTTTCGTCCTCCCAGAGATGACCGCATTTAACTACTATATTACCAACATGGATTTAGACTTTTTTTCAATTTCACATGCAACTAGGTGTATTACACGACTGTTAGAAATATTTCGGCCCTAGGTTTACAAATAACTTCAGAATTTCAAAGTATAGCCAAATTCATCTTTCTTTTTCCTCCCAGAGATGACCGCATTTAACTCCTATATTACCAACATCAATTTAGTTTTTTTCGTCCTCCCAGAGATGGCGGCATTTAACTCTTATATTACCAACATGTATTTAGTTTTTTTTGTCCTCCCAGAGATGACTGCATTTAACTACTATATTACCAACATGAATTTTGATTTTTTTTTAATTTCACATGCAACTAGGTGTATTACACGACTGTTAGAAATATTTCGGCCTTAGGTTTACAAATAACTTCAGAATTTCAAAGTATAGCCAAATTCATCTTTCTTTTTCCTCCCAGAGATGACCGCATTTAACTCATATATTACAAACATGAATTTAGTTTTTTTCGTCCTCCCAGAGATGACCGCATTTAACTACTATATTACCAACATGGATTTAGACTTTTTTTTAATTTCACATGCAACTAGGTGTATTACACGACTGTTAGAAGTATTTTGGCCGTAGGTTTACAAATAACTTAAGAATTTCAAAGTATACCTAAATTCATCTTTCTTTTTCCTCCCAGAGATGACCGCATTTAACTCCTATATTACCAACATCAATTTAGTTTTTTTCGTCCTCCCAGAGATGGCGGCATTTAACTCCTATATTACCAACATGTATTTAGTTTTTTTCGTCCTCCCAGAGATGACCGCATTTAACTACTATATTACCAAAATGAATTTAGACTTTTTTTTAATTTCACATGCAATTAGGTGTATTACACGACTGTTAGAAATATTTCGGCCGTAGGTTTACAAATAACTTCAGAATTTCAAAGTATAGCCAAATTCATCTTTCTTTTTCCTACCAGAGATGACCGCATTTAACTCATATATTACAAACATGAATTTAGTTTTTTTCGTCCTCCCAGAGATTACCGCATTTAACTACTATATTACCAACATGGATTTAGACTTTTTTTTAATTTCACATGCAACTAGGTGTATTACACGACTGTTAGAAGTATTTCGGCCGTAGGTTTACAAATAACTTAAGAATTTCAAAGTATACCTAAATTCATCTTTCTTTTTCCTCCCAGAGATGACCGCATTTAACTCCTATATTACCAACATCAATTTAGTTTTTTTCGTCCTCCCAGAGATGGCGGCATTTAACTCCTATATTACCAACATGTTTTTAGTTTTTTTCGTCCTCCCAGAGATGACCGCATTTAACTACTATATTACCAAAATGAATTTAGACTTTTTTTTAATTTCACATGCAATTAGGTGTATTACACGACTGTTAGAAATATTTCGGCCGTAGGTTTACAAATAACTTCAGAATTTCAAAGTATAGCCAAATTAATCTTTCTTTTTCCTCCCAGAGATGACCGCATTTAACTCCTATATTACCAACATCAATTTAGTTTTTTTCGTCCTCCCAGAGATGGCGGCATTTAACTCCTATATTACCAACATGTTTTTAGTTTTTTTCGTCCTCCCAGAGATGACCGCATTTAACTACTATATTACCAAAATGAATTTAGACTTTTTTTTAATTTCACATGCAATTAGGTGTATTACACGACTGTTAGAAATATTTCGGCCGTAGGTTTACAAATAACTTCAGAATTTCAAAGTATAGCCAAATTCATCTTTCTTTTTCCTCCCAGAGATGACCGCATTTAACTCATATATTACAAACATGAATTTAGTTTTTTTCGTCCTCCCAGAGATGACCGCATTTAACTACTATATTACCAACATGAATTTTGACTTTTACTTAATTTCACATGCAACTAGGTGTATTACACGACTGTTAGAAATATTTCGGCCTTGGGTTTACAAATAACTTCAGAATTTCAAAGTATAGCCAAATTCATCTTTCTTTTTCCTCCCAGAGATGACCGCATTTAACTACTATATTACCAACATGGATTTAGACTTTTTTTTAATTTCACATGCAACTAGGTGTATTACACGACTGTTAGAAGTATTTCGGCCGTAGGTTTACAAATAACTTAAGAATTTCAAAGTATACCTAAATTCATCTTTCTTTTTCCTCCCAGAAATGACCGCATTTAACTCCTATATTACCAACATGAATTTAGTTTTTTTCGTCCTCCCAGAGATGACCACATTTAACTCCTATATTACAAAGATGAATTTAGTTTTTTTCGTCTTCCCAGAGATGACCGCATTTAACTACTATATTACCAAAATGAATTTAGACTTTTTTTTAATTTCACATGCAACTAGGTGTATTACACGACTGTTAGAAATATTTCGGCCGTAGGTTTACAAATAACTTTAGAATTTCAAAGTATAGCCAAATTAATCTTTCTTTTTCCTCCCAGAGATGACCGCATTTAACTCCTATATTACCAACATCAATTTAGTTTTTTTCGTCCTCCCAGAGATGGCGGCATTTAACTCCTATATTACCAACATGTTTTTAGTTTTTTTCGTCCTCCCAGAGATGACCGCATTTAACTACTATATTACCAAAATGAATTTAGACGTTTTTTTAATTTCACATGCAACTAGGTGTATTACACGACTGTTAGAAATATTTCGGCCGTAGGTTTACAAATAACTTCAGAATTTCAAAGTATAGCCAAATTCATCTTTCTTTTTCCTCCCAGAGATGGCGGCATTTAACTCTTATATTACCAACATGTATTTAGTTTTTTTCGTCCTCCCAGAGATGACCGCATTTAACTACTATATTACAAACATGAATTTTGACTTTTTTTTAATTTCACATGCAACTAGGTGTATTACACGACTGTTAGAAATATTTCGGCCTTGGGTATACAAATAACTTCAGAATTTCAAAGTATAGCCAAATTCATCTTTCTTTTTCCTCCCAGAGATGACCGCATTTAACTACTATATTACCAACATAAATTTAGATTTTTTTTTAATTTCATATGCAACTAGGTGTATTACACGACTGTTAGAAATATTTCTGACTTAGGTTTACAAATAACTTCAGAATTTCAAAGTATAGCAAAATTCATCTTTCTTTTTCCTCGCACAGATGGCGGCATTTAACTCCTATATTACCAACATGAATTTAGTTTTTTTCGTTCTCCCAGAGATGACCACATTTAACTCCTATATTACCAAGATGAATTTAGTTTTTTTCGTCTTCCCAGAGATGACCGCATTTAACTACTATATTACCAACATGAATTTAGATTTTTTTTTAATTTCACATGCATCTAGGTGCATTACACGACTGTTAGAAATATTTCGGCCTTAGTTTAACAAATAACTTCAGAATTTCAAAGTATAGCCAAATTCATCTTTCTTTTTCCTCCCAGAGATGGCGGCATTTAACTCCTATATTACCAACATGCATTTAGTTTTTTTCGTACTCCCAGAGATGACCGCATTTAACTACTATATTACCAACATGAATTTAGATTTTTTTTTAATTTCACAAGAAACTAGGTGTATTACACGAATGTTAGAAATATTTAGGCCTTAGGTTTACAAATAACTTCAGAATTTCAAAGTATAGCCAAATTCATCTTTCTTTTTCCTCCCAGAGATGACCGCATTTAACTCATATATTACAAACATGAATTTAGTTTTTTTCGTCCTCCCAGAGATGACCGCATTTAACTACTATATTACCAACATGGATTTAGACTTTTTTTTAATTTCACATGCAACTAGGTGTATTACACGACTGTTAGAAGTATTTCGGCCGTAGGTTTACAAATAACTTAAGAATTTCAAAGTATACCTAAATTCATCTTTCTTTTTCCTCCCAGAGATGACCGCATTTAACTCCTATATTACCAACATCAATTTAGTTTTTTTCGTCCTCCCAGAGATGGCGGCATTTAACTCCTATATTACCAACATGTATTTAGTTTTTTTCGTCCTCCCAGAGATGACCGCATTTAACTACTATATTACCAAAATGAATTTAGACTTTTTTTTAATTTCACATGCAATTAGGTGTATTACACGACTGTTAGAAATATTTCGGCCGTAGGTTTACAAATAACTTCAGAATTTCAAAGTATAGCCAAATTCATCTTTCTTTTTCCTCCCAGAGATGGCGGCATTTAACTCTTATATTACCAACATGTATTTAGTTTTTTTTGTCCTCCCAGAGATGACTGCATTTAACTACTATATTACCAATATGTATTTAGTTTTTTTCGTCCTCCCAGAGATGACCGCATTTAACTCCTATATTACCAACATCAATTTAGTTTTTTTCGTCCTCCCAGAGATGACCGCATTTAACTACTATATTACCAACATGAATTTTGACTTTTATTTAATTTCACATGCAACTAGGTGTATTACACGACTGTTAGAAATATTTCGGCCTTGGGTTTACAAATAACTTCAGAATTTCAAAGTATAGCCAAATTCATCTTTCTTTTTCCTCCCAGAGATGACCGCATTTAACTACTATATTACCAACATGAATTTTGACTTTTTTTTAATTTCACATTCAACTAGGTGTATTACACGACTGTTAGAAATATTTCGGCCGTAGGTTTACAAATAACTTCAGAATTTCAAAGTATAGCCAAATTCATCTTTCTTTTTCCTCCCAGAGATGGCGGCATTTAACTCTTATATTACCAACATGTATTTAGTTTTTTTCGTCCTCCCAGAGATGACTGCATTTAACTACTATATTACCAACATGAATTTAGACTTTTTTTTAATTTCACATGCAACTAGGTGTATTTCACGACTGTTAGAAATATTTCGGCCGTAGGTTTACAAATAACTTCAAAATTTCAAAGTATAGCGAAATTCATCTTTCTTTTTCCTCCCAGAAATGACCGCATTTAACTCCTATATTACCAACATGAATTTAGTTTTTTTCGTCCTCCCAGAGATGACTGCATTTAACTACTATATTACCAACATGAATTTAGACTTTTTTTTAATTTCACATGCAACTAGGTGTATTTCACGACTGTTAGAAATATTTCGGCCGTAGGTTTACAAATAACTTCAAAATTTCAAAGTATAGCGAAATTCATCTTTCTTTTTCCTCCCAGAAATGACCGCATTTAACTCCTATATTACCAACATGAATTTAGTTTTTTTCGTCCTCCCAGAGATGACCACATTTAACTCCTATATTACCAAGATGAATTTAGTTTTTTTCGTCTTCCCAGAGATGACCGCATTTAACTACTATATTACCAAAATGAATTAAGACTTTTTTTTAATTTCACATGCAACTAGGTGTATTACACGACTGTTAGAAATATTTCGGCCGTAGGTTTACAAATAACTTTAGAATTTCAAAGTATAGCCAATTTAATCTTTCTTTTTCCTCCCAGTGATGACCGCATTTAACTCCTATATTACCAACATCAATTTAGTTTTTTTCGTCCTCCCAGAGATGGCGGCATTTAACTCCTATATTACCAACATGTATTTAGTTTTTTTCGTCCTCCCAGATATGACCGCATTTAACTACTATATTACCAAAATGAATTTAGACGTTTTTTTAATTTTACATGCAACTAGGTGTATTACACAACTGTTAGAAATATTTCGGCCTTAGGTTTACAAATAACTTCAGAATTTCAAAGTATAGCCATCTTTCTTTTCCTCCCAGAGATGGCGGCATTTAACTCTTATATTACCAACATGTATTTAGTTTTTTTCGTCCGCCCAGAGATGACTGCATTTAACTACTATATTACCAACATGAATTTAGATTTTTTTTTAATTTCACATGCAACTAGGTGTATTACACGACTGTTAGAAATATTTCGGCCTTAGGTTTACAAATAACTTCAGAATTTCAAAGTATAGCCAAATTCATCTTTCTTTTCCTCCCAGAGATGGCGGCATTTAACTCTTATATTACCAACATGTATTTAGTTTTTTTCGTCCTCCCAGAGATGACCGCATTTAACTACTATATTACCAACATGAATTTAGACTGTTTTTTAATTTCACATGCAACTAGGTGTATTACACGACTGTTAGAAATATTTCGGCCGTAGGTTTACAAATAACTTCAGAATTTCAAAGTATAGCCAAATTCATCTTTCTTTTTCCTCCCAGAGATGGCGGCATTTAACTCCTATATTACCAACATGTATTTAGTTTTTTTCGTCCTCCCAGAGATGACCGCATTTAACTACTATATTACTAACATGAATTTAGACTTTTTTTAAATTTCACATGAAACTAGGTGTATTACACGACTGTTAGAAATATTTCGGCCGTAGGTTTACAAATAATTTCAGAATTTCAAAGTATAGCCAAATTCATCTTTCTTTTTCCTCCCAGAGATGGCGGCATAAAACTTCTATATTACCAACATGTATTTAGTTTTTTTCGTCCTCCCAGAGATGGCGGCATTTAACTCCTATATTACCAACATGTATTTAGTTTTTTTCGTCCTCCCAGAGATGACCGCATTTAACTACTATATTACCAAAATGAAATTAGACTTTTTTTTAATTTCAAATGCAACTAGGTGTATTACACGACTGTTAGAAATATTTCGGCCGTAGGTTTACAAATAACTTCAAAATTTCAAAGTATAGCGAAATTCATCTTTCTTTTCCTCCCAGAAATGACCGCATTTACCTCCTATATTACCAACATGAATTTAGTTTTTTTCGTCCTCCCAGAGATGACCACATTTAACTCCTATATTACCAAGATGAATTTAGTTTTTTTCGTCTTCCCAGAGATGACCGCATTTAACTACTATATTACCAAAATGAAATTAGACTATTTTTTAATTTCACATGCAACTAGGTGTATTACACGACTGTTAGAAATATTTCGGCCGTAGGTTTACAAATAACTTTAGAATTTCAAAGTATAGCCAAATTAATCTTTCTTTTTCCTCCCAGTGATGACCGCATTTAACTCCTATATTACCAACATGTATTTAGTTTTTTTCGTCCTCCCAGATATGACCGCATTTAACTACTATATTACCAAAATGATTTTAGACGTTTTTTTAATTTCACATGCAACTAGGTGTATTACACGACTGTTAGAAATATTTCGGCCGTAGGTTTACAAATAATTTCAGAATTTCAAAGTATAGCCAAATTCATCTTTCTTTTTCCTCCCAGAGATGGCGGCATTTAACTCTTATATTACCAACATGTATTTAGTTTTTTTCGTCCTCCCAGAGATGACTGCATTTAACTACTATATTACCAACATGAATTTAGATTTATTTTAATTTCACATGCAACTAGGTGTATTACACGACTGTTAGAAATATTTCGGCCTTAGGTTTACAAATAACTTCAGAATTTCAAAGTATAGCCAAATTCATCTTTCTTTTCCTCCCAGAGATGGCGGCATTTAACTCTTATATTACCAACATGTATTTAGTTTTTTTCGTCCTCCCAGAGATGACCGCATTTAACTACTATATTACCAACATGAATTTAGACTTTTTTTTATTTCACATGCAACTAGGTGTATTACACGACTGTTAGAAATATTTCGGCCGTAGGTTTACAAATAACTTCAGAATTTCAAAGTATAGCCAAATTCATCTTTCTTTTTCCTCCCAGAGATGGCGGCATTTAACTCCTATATTACCAACATGTATTTAGTTTTTTTCGTCCTCCCAGAGATGACCGCATTTAACTACTATATTACTAACATGAATTTAGACTTTTTTTAAATTTCACATGAAACTAGGTGTATTACACGACTGTTAGAAATATTTCGGCCGTAGGTTTACAAATAATTTCAGAATTTCAAAGTACAGCCAAAGTCATCTTTTTTTTCATCCCAGAGATGGCGGCATTTAACTCTTATATTACCAACATGTATTTAGTTTTTTTCGTCCTCCCAGAGATGACTGCATTTAACTACTATATTACCAACATGAATTTAGAATTATTTTAATTTCACATGCAACTAGGTGTATTACACGACTGTTAGAAATATTTCGGCCTTAGGTTTACAAATAACTTCAGAATTTCAAAGTATAGCCAAATTCATCTTTCTTTTCCTCCCAGAGATGGCGGCATTTAACTCTTATATTACCAACATGTATTTAGTTTTTTTCGTCCTCCCAGAGATGACCGCATTTAACTACTATATTACCAACATGAATTTAGACTTTTTTTTATTTCACATGCAACTAGGTGTATTACACGACTGTTAGAAATATTTCGGCCGTAGGTTTACAAATAACTTTAGAATTTCAAAGTATAGCCAAATTAATCTTTCTTTTTCCTCCCAGAGATGACCGCATTTAACTCCTATATTACCAACATCAATTTAGTTTTTTTCGTCCTCCCAGAGATGGCGGCATTTAACTCCTATATTACCAACATGGATTTAGTTTTTTTCATCCTCCCAGAGATGACCGCATTTAACTACTATATTACCAAAATGAAATTAGACTTTTTTTTAATTTCACATGCAACTAGGTGTATTACACGACTGTTAGTAATATTTCGACCGTAGGTTTACAAATAACTTCAGAATTTCAAAGTATAGCCATAATCATCTTCCTTTTTCCTCCCAGAGATGACCGCATTTAACTCCTATATTACCAACATGAATTAAGTTTTTTTCGTCCTCCCAGAGATGACCGCATTTAACTACTATATTACCAACATGAATTTAGACTTTTTTTTAATTTCACATGCAACTAGGTGTATTACACGACTGTTAGAAATATTTCGGCCGTAGGTTTACAAATAACTTAAGAATTTCAAAGTATAGCCAAATTCATCTTTCTTTTTCCTCCCAGAGATGACCGCATTTAACTCCTATATTACCAACATCAATTTAGTTTTTTTCGTCCTCCCAGAGATGGCGGCATTTAACTCCTATATTACCAACATGTATTTAGTTTTTTTCGTCCTCCCAGAGATGACCGCATTTAACTACTATATTACCAACATGAATTTAGACTTTTTTTGAATTTCACATGCACCTAGGTGTATTACACGACTGTTAGAAATATTTCGGCCGTAGGTTTACAAATAACTTCAGAATTTTAAAGTATAGCAAAATTCATCTTTCTTTTTCCTCGCACAGATGGCGGCATTTAACTCCTATATTACGAACATGTATTTAGTTTTTTTCGTCCTCCCAGAGATGACCGCATTTAACTACTATATTACCAAAATGAAATTAGACTTTTTTTTAATTTCACATGCAACTAGATGTATTACACGACTGTTAGAGATATTTCGGCCGTAGGTTTACAAATAACTTCAGAATTTCAAAGTATAGCCAAATTCATCTTTCTTTTTCCTCCCAGAGATGACCGCATTTAACTACTATATTACCAAAATGAAATTAGACTTTTTTTTAATTTCACATGCAACTAGGTGTATTACACGACTGTTAGAAATATTTCGGCCGTAGGTTTACAAATAACTTCAGAATACTCTACCTATCGTACACGATGACTTGTCAAGGCGGAAGTGTTGCAGACGAAAAGTAGGGTTATGGGGACGCGTCCAGGAGTTCGAGTTGTTGAATGAACGGCGTCGTCAGCTAGAATTGTCGGATGAATCCCTCTCATCGATACGGTGTAGTCGACAGAGGGTGCGAGCTCTACCTATCGTACACGATGACTTGTCAAGGCGGAAGTGTTGCAGACGAAAAGTAGGGTTATGGGGACGCGTCCAGGAGTAAGAGTTCTTGAATGAACGGCATCGTCATCTAGAATTGTCGGATGAATCCCTCTCATCGATACGGTGTAGTCGACAGAGGGTGCGAGCTCTACCTATCGTACACGATGACTTGTCAAGGCGGAAGTGTTGCAGATGAAAAGTAGGGTTATGGGAACGCGTCCAGGAGTTAGAGTTGTTGAATGAACGGCATCGTTAGCTAGAATTGTCGGATGAATCCCTCTCATCGATACGGTGTAGTCGACAGAGGGTGCGAGCTCTACCTATCGTACACGATAACTTGTCAAGGCGGAAGTGTTGCAGACGAAATGTACAATCGTCGGACACGAGTCGATGGATGAATGGCTTTCTTCGACATGCTTTTGTCGACAGAGGTCGCGAGTTCGTTGCTGGGTTCATGGGGACGCGTCTTGGAGTTAGGGTAGTTGAATGAAGGGCATCGTCAGTTAGAATTGACGGATGAATCCCTTTCATCGATACGGTGTAGTCGACAGAGGATGCGAGCTCTACCTATCGTACACGATGACTTGTCAAGGCGGAAGTGTTGCAGTCAAAAAGTAGGGTTATGGGGACGCGTACATGAGGTAGAGTTGTTGAATGAACGGCATCGTCAGCTAGAATTGTCGGATGAATCCCTCTCATCGATACGGTGTAGTCGACAGAGGGTGCGAGCTCTACCTATCGTACACGATGACTTGTCAAGGCGGAAGTGTTGCAGACGAAAAGTAGGGTTATGGGGACGCGTCCAGGAGTTAGAGTTGTTGAATGAACGGCATCGTCAGGTAGAATACTCGGATGAATCCCTCTCATCGATACGGTGTAGTCGACAGAGGGTGCGAGCTCTACCTATCGTACACGATGACTTGTCAAGGCGGAAGTGTTGCAGACGAAAAGTAGGGTTATGGGAACGCGTCCAGGAGTTAGAGTTGTTGAATGAACGGCATCGTCAGCTAGAATTGTCGGATGAATCCCTCTCATCGATACGGTGTAGTCGACAGAGGGTGCGAGCTCTACATATCGTACACGATGACTTGTCAAGGCGGAAGTGTTGCAGACGAAATGTACAATCGTCGGACACGATTCGATGGATGAATGGCTTTCTTCGACATGCTAGTGTCGACAGAGGTCGCGAGTTCGTTGCTGGGTTCATGGGGACGCGTCTTGGAGTTAGGGTAGTTGAATGAAGGGCATCGTCAGTTAGAATTGACGGATGAATCCCTCTCATAGATACGGTGTAGTCGACAGAGGATGCGAGCTCTACCTATCGTACACAATGACTTGTCAAGGCGGAAGTGTTGCAGACGAAAAGAAGGGTTATGGGGACGCGTCCAGGAGTTAGAGTTGTTGAATGAACGGCATCGTCAGGTAGAATACTCGGATGAATCCCTCTCATCGATACGGTGTAGTCGACAGAGGGTGCGAGCTCTACCTATCGTACACGATGACTTGTCAAGGCGGAAGTGTTGCAGACGAAAAGTAGGGTTATGGGAACGCGTCCAGGAGTTAGAGTTGTTGAATGAACGGCATCGTCAGCTAGAATTGTCGGATGAATCCCTCTCATCGATACGGTGTAGTCGACAGAGGGTGCGAGCTCTACATATCGTACACGATGACTTGTCAAGGCGGAAGTGTTGCAGACGAAATGTACAATCGTCGGACACGATTCGATGGATGAATGGCTTTCTTCGACATGCTAGTGTCGACAGAGGTCGCGAGTTCGTTGCTGGGTTCATGGGGACGCGTCTTGGAGTTAGGGTAGTTGAATGAAGGGCATCGTCAGTTAGAATTGACGGATGAATCCCTCTCATAGATACGGTGTAGTCGACAGAGGATGCGAGCTCTACCTATCGTACACAATGAATTGTCAAGGCGGAAGTGTTGCAGACGAAATGTAGGGTTATGGGGACGCGTCCAGGAGTTAGAGTTGTTGAATGAACGGCATCGTCAGGTAGAATACTCGGATGAATCCCTCTCATCGATACGGTGTAGTCGACAGAGGGTGCGAGCTCTACCTATCGTACACGATGACTTGTCAAGGCGGAAGTGTTGCAGACGAAAAGTAGGGTTATGGGGACGCGTCCAGGAGTTAGAGTTGTTGAATGAACGGCATCGTCAGCTAGAATTGTCGGATGAATCCCTCTCATCGATACGGTGTAGTCGACAGAGGGTGCGAGCTCTACCTATCGTACACGATGACTTTTCAAGGCGGAAGTGTTGCAGACGAAAAGTAGGGTTATGGGAACGCGTCCAGGAGTTAGAGTTGTTGAATGAACGGCATCGTCAGCTAGAATTGTCGGATGAATCCCTCTCAGCGATACGGTGTAGTCGACAGAGGATGCGAGCTCTACCTATCGTACACGATGACTTGTCAAGGCGGAAGTGTTGCAGACGAAATGTACAATCGTCGGACACGATTCGATGGATGAATGGCTTTCTTCGACATGCTAGTGTCGACAGAAGTCGCGAGTTCGTTGCTGGGTTCATGGGGACGCGTCTTGGAGTTAGGGTAGTTGAATGAAGGGCATCGTCAGTTAGAATTGACGGATGAATCCCTCTCATCGATACGGTGTAGTCGACAGAGGGTGCGAGCTCTACCTGTCGTACACGATGACTTGTCAAGGCGGAAGTGTTGCAGACGAAAAGTAGGGTTATGGGGACGCGTCCAGGAGTTAGAGTTGTTGAATGAACGGCATCGTCAGGTAGAATACTCGGATGAATCCCTCTCATCGATACGGTGTAGTCGACAGAGGGTGCGGGCTCTACCTATCGTACACGATGACTTGTCAAGGCGGAAGTGTTGCAGACGAAAAGTAGGGTTATGGGGACGCGTCCAGGAGTAAGAGTTCTTGAATGAACGGCATCGTCAGCTAGAAATGTCGGATGAATCCCTCTCATCGATACGGTGTAGTCGACAGAGGGTGCGAGCTCTACCTTTCGTACACGATGACTTGTCATGGCGGAAGTGTTGCAGACGAAAAGTAGGGTTATGGGAACGCGTCCAGGAGTTAGAGTTGTTGAATGAACGGCATCGTCAGCTAGAATTGTCGGATGAATCCTAAACATGAATTTAGACTTTTTTTTAATTTCACATGCAACTAGGTGTATTACACGACTGTTAGAAATATTTCGGCCTTAGGTTTGAAAATAACTTCAGAATTTCAAAGTATAGCCAAATTCATCGTTCTTTTTCCTCCCAGAGATGGCGGCATTTAACTCCTATATTACCAATATCTATTTAGTTTTTTTCGTCCTCCCACAGATGACCGCATTTAACTACTATATTACCAACATGAATTTAGCCTTTTCTTTAATTTCACATGCAACTAGGTGTATTACACGACTGTTTGAAATATTTCGGCCGTAGGTTTACAAATAACTTAAGAATTTCAAAGTATAGACAAATTCATCTTTCTTTTTCCTCCCAGAGATGACCGCATTTAACTCCAATATTACCAACATGAATTTAGTTTTTTTCGTCCTCCCAGAGATGACCGCATTTAACAACTATATTACCAACATGAATTTAGACTTTTTTTTAATTTCACATGCAACTAGGTGTATTACACGACTGTTAGAAATATTTCGGCCTGAGGTTTAAAAATAACTTCAGAATTTCAAAATATAGCCAAATTCATCTTTCCTTTTCCTCCCAGAGATGGCGGAATTTAATTCCTATATTACCAACATGTATTTAGTTTTTTTCGTCCTCCCACAGATGACCGCATTTAACTACTATATTACCAATATGAATTTTGCCTTTTGTTTAATTTCACATGCAACTAGGTGTATTACACGACTGTTTGAAATATTTCGGCCGTAGGTTTACAAATAACTTAAGAATTTCAAAGTATAGACAAATTCATCTTTCTTTTTCCTCCCAGAGATGACCGCATTTAACTCCTATATTACCAACATCAATTTAGTTTTTTTCGTCATCCCAGAGATGACCGCATTTAACTACTATATTACCAACACGAATTTAGATTTTTTTTTAATTTCACATGGAACTAGGTGTATTACACGACTTTTAAAAATATTTCGGCCTTAGGTTTACAAATAACTTCAGAATTTCAAAGTATAGCCAAATTCATCTTTCTTTTTCCTCCCAGAGATGGCGGCATTTAACTCCTATATTACCAATATGTATTTAGTTTTTTTCGTCCTCCCAGAGATGACCGCATTTAACTACTATATTACCAACATGAATTTAGATTTTTTTTTTTAATTTCACATGGAAATAGGTGTATTACACGACTGTTAGAAATATTTCGGCCTTAGGTTTACAAATAACTTCAGAATTTCAAAGTATAGCCAAATTCATCTTTCTTTTTCCTCCCAGAGATGGCGGCATTTAACTCCTATATTACCAACATGTATTTTGTTTTTTTCGTCCTCCCAGAGATGACCGCATTTAACTACTATATTACCAACATGAATTTAGACTTTTTTTTAATTTCACATGCAACTAGGTGTATTACACGACTGTTAGAAATATTTCGGCCTTAGGTTTGAAAATAACTTCAGAATTTCAAAGTATAGCCAAATTCATCGTTCTTTTTCCTCCCAGAGATGGCGGCATTTAACTCCTATATTACCAATATGTATTTAGTTTTTTTCGTCCTCCCACAGATGACCGCATTTAACTACTATATTACCAACATGAATTTAGCCTTTTGTTTAATTTCACATGCAACTAGGTGTATTACACGACTGTTTGAAATATTTCGGCGGTAGGTTTACAAATAACTTAAGAATTTCAAAGTATAGCCAAATTCATCTTTTTTTTTCCTCCCAGAGATGGGGGCATTTAACTCCTATATTACCAATATGTATTTAGTTTTTTTCGTCCTCCCAGAGATGACCGCATTTAACTCCTATATTACCAACATCAATTTAGTTTTTTTCGTCATCCCAGAGATGACCGCATTTAATTACTATATTACCAACACGAATTTAGATTTTTTTTTAATTTCACATGGAACTAGGTGTATTACACGACTTTTAAAAATATTTCGGCCTTAGGTTTACAAATAACTTCAGAATTTCAAAGTATAGCCAAATTCATCTTTCTTTTTCCTCCCAGAGATGGCGGCATTTAACTCCTATATTACCAATATGTATTTAGTTTTTTTCGTCCTCCCAGAGATGACCGCATTTAACTACTATATTACCAACATGAATTTAGATTTTTTTTTTTTAATTTCACATGGAAATAGGTGTATTACACGACTGTTAGAAATATTTCGGCCTTAGGTTTACAAATAACTTCAGAATTTCAAAGTATAGCCAAATTCATCTTTCTTTTTCCTCCCAGAGATGGCGGCATTTAACTCCTATATTACCAACATGTATATTGTTTTTTTCGTCCTCCCAGAGATGACCGCATTTAACTACTATATTACCAACATGAATTTAGACTTTTTTTTAATTTCACATGCAACTAGGTGTATTACACGACTGTTAGAAATATTTCGGCCTTAGGTTTGAAAATAACTTCAGAATTTCAAAGTATAGCCAAATTCATCGTTCTTTTTCCTCCCAGAGATGGCGGCCTTTAACTCCTATATTACCAATATGTATTTAGTTTTTTTCGTCCTCCCACAGATGACCGCATTTAACTACTATATTACCAACATGAATTTAGCCTTTTGTTTAATTTCACATGCAACTAGGTGTATTACACGACTGTTTGAAATATTTCGGCCGTAGGTTTACAAATAACTTAAGAATTTCAAAGTATAGCCAAATTCATCTTTTTTTTTCCTCCCAGAGATGGGGGCATTTAACTCCTATATTACCAATATGTATTTAGTTTTTTTCGTCCTCCCAGAGATGACCGCATTTAACTCCTATATTACCAACATCAATTTAGTTTTTTTCGTCATCCCAGAGATGACCGCATTTAACTACTATATTACCAACATGAATTTAGATTTTTTTTTAATTTCACATGGAACTAGGTGTATTACACGACTTTTAAAACTATTTCGGCCTTAGGTTTACAAATAACTTCAGAATTTCAAAGTATAGCCAAATTCATCTTTCTTTTTCCTCCCAGAGATGGCGGCATTTAACTCCTATATTACCAATATGTATTTAGTTTTTTTCGTCCTCCCAGAGATGACCGCATTTAACTACTATATTACCAACATGAATTTAGATTTTTTTTTAATTTCACATGGAACTAGGTGTATTACACGACTGTTAGAAATATTTCGGCCTTAGGTTTACAAATAACTTCAGAATTTCAAAGTATAGCCAAATTCATCTTTCTTTTTCCTCCCAGAGATGGCGGCATTTAACTCCTATATTACCAACATGTATTTTGTTTTTTTCGTCCTCCAAGATATGACCGCATTTATCTACTATATAACCAACATGAATTGAGACTTTTTTTTAATTTCACATGCAACTAGGTGTATTACACGACTGTTAGAAATATTTCGGCCGTAGGTTTACAAATAACTTCAGAATTTCAAAGTATAGCAAAATTCATCTATCTTTTTCCTCCCAGAGATGACCGCATTTAACTACTATATTACCAACATGAATTTAGACTTTTTTTTATTTTACATGCAACTAGGTGTTATTACACGACTGTTAGAAATATTTCGGCCGTAGGTTTACAAATAACTTAAGAATTTCAAAGTATAGACAAATTCATCTTTCTTTTTCCTCCCAGAGATGACCGCATTTAACTACTATATTACCAACATGAATTTAGACTTTTTTTTATTTTACATGCAACTAGGTGTTATTACACGACTGTTAGAAATATTTCGGCCGTAGGTTTACAAATAACTTCAGAATTTCAAAGTATAGCCAAATTCATCGTTCTTTTTCCTCCCAGAGATGGCGGCATTTAACTCCTATATTACCAATATGTATTTAGTTTTTTTCGTCCTCCCAGAGATGACCGCATTTAACTCCTATATTACCAACATCAATTTAGTTTTTTTCGTCATCCCAGAGATGACCGCATTTAACTACTATATTACCAACATCAATTTAGTTTTTTTCGTCCTCCCAGAGATGACCGCATTTAACTACTATATTACCAACATGAATGTAGATTTTTTTTTAATTTCACATGCAACTAGGTGTATTACACGACTGTTAGAAATATTTCGGCCGTAGGTTTACAAATAACTTAAGAATTTCAAAGTATAGCCAAATTCATCTTTCTTTTTCCTCCCAGAGATGACCGCATTTAACTACTATATTACCAACATGAATTTAGACTTTTTTTTATTTCACATGCAACTAGGTGTTATTACACGACTGTTAGAAGTATTTCGGCAGTAGGTTTACAAATAACTTCAGAATTTCAAAGTATAGCCAAATTCATCTTTCTTTTTCCTCCCAGAGATGGCGGCATTTAACTCCTATATTACCAACATGTATTTAGTTTTTTTCGTCCTCCCAGAGATGACTGCATTTAACTACTATATTACCAACATGAATTTAGACTTTTTTTTAATTTCACATGCAACTAGGTGTATTACACGACTGTTAGAAATATTTCGGCCTTAGGTTTTAAAATAACTTCAGAATTTCAAAGTATAGCCAAATTCATCTTTCTTTTTCCTCCCAGAGATGGCGGCATTTAACTCCTATATTACCAACATGTATTTAGTTTTTTTCGTCCTCCCACAGATGACCGCATTTAACTACTATATTACCAACATGAATTTAGACTTTTTTTTAATTTCACATGCAACAAGGTGTATTACACGACTGTTTGAAATATTTCCGCCGTAGGTTTACAAATAACTTAAGAATTTCAAAGTATAGACAAATTCATCTTTCTCTTTCCTCCCAGAGATGACCGCATTTAACTACTATATTACCAACATGAATTTAGACTTTTTTTTTATTTCACATGCAACTAGGTGTTATTACACGACTGTTAGAAGTATTTCGGCAGTAGGTTTACAAATAACTTCAGAATTTCAAAGTATAGCCAAATTCATCTTTCTTTTTCCTCCCAGAGATGGCGGCATTTAACTCCTATATTACCAACATGTATTTAGTTTTTTTCGTCCTCCCAGAGATGACTGCATTTAACTACTATATTACCAACATGAATTTAGATTTTTTTTTAATTTCACATGGAACTAGGTGTATTACACGACTTTTAAAACTATTTCGGCCTTAGGTTTACAAATAACTTCAGAATTTCAAAGTATAGCCAAATTCATCTTTCTTTTTCCTCCCAGAGATGGCGGCATTTAACTCCTATATTACCAATATGTATTTAGTTTTTTTCGTCCTCCCAGAGATGACCGCATTTAACTACTATATTACCAACATGAATTTAGATTTTTTTTTAATTTCACATGGAACTAGGTGTATTACACGACTGTTAGAAATATTTCGGCCTTAGGTTTACAAATAACTTCAGAATTTCAAAGTATAGCCAAATTCATCTTTCTTTTTCCTCCCAGAGATGGCGGCATTTAACTCCTATATTACCAACATGTATTTTGTTTTTTTCGTCCTCCAAGATATGACCGCATTTATCTACTATATAACCAACATGAATTGAGACTTTTTTTTAATTTCACATGCAACTAGGTGTATTACACGACTGTTAGAAATATTTCGGCCGTAGGTTTACAAATAACTTCAGAATTTCAAAGTATAGCAAAATTCATCTATCTTTTTCCTCCCAGAGATGACCGCATTTAACTACTATATTACCAACATGAATTTAGACTTTTTTTTATTTTACATGCAACTAGGTGTTATTACACGACTGTTAGAAATATTTCGGCCGTAGGTTTACAAATAACTTAAGAATTTCAAAGTATAGACAAATTCATCTTTCTTTTTCCTCCCAGAGATGACCGCATTTAACTACTATATTACCAACATGAATTTAGACTTTTTTTTATTTTACATGCAACTAGGTGTTATTACACGACTGTTAGAAATATTTCGGCCGTAGGTTTACAAATAACTTCAGAATTTCAAAGTATAGCCAAATTCATCGTTCTTTTTCCTCCCAGAGATGGCGGCATTTAACTCCTATATTACCAATATGTATTTAGTTTTTTTCGTCCTCCCAGAGATGACCGCATTTAACTCCTATATTACCAACATCAATTTAGTTTTTTTCGTCATCCCAGAGATGACCGCATTTAACTACTATATTACCAACATCAATTTAGTTTTTTTCGTCCTCCCAGAGATGACCGCATTTAACTACTATATTACCAACATGAATGTAGATTTTTTTTTAATTTCACATGCAACTAGGTGTATTACACGACTGTTAGAAATATTTCGGCCGTAGGTTTACAAATAACTTAAGAATTTCAAAGTATAGCCAAATTCATCTTTCTTTTTCCTCCCAGAGATGACCGCATTTAACTACTATATTACCAACATGAATTTAGACTTTTTTTTATTTCACATGCAACTAGGTGTTATTACACGACTGTTAGAAGTATTTCGGCAGTAGGTTTACAAATAACTTCAGAATTTCAAAGTATAGCCAAATTCATCTTTCTTTTTCCTCCCAGAGATGGCGGCATTTAACTCCTATATTACCAACATGTATTTAGTTTTTTTCGTCCTCCCAGAGATGACTGCATTTAACTACTATATTACCAACATGAATTTAGACTTTTTTTTAATTTCACATGCAACTAGGTGTATTACACGACTGTTAGAAATATTTCGGCCTTAGGTTTTAAAATAACTTCAGAATTTCAAAGTATAGCCAAATTCATCTTTCTTTTTCCTCCCAGAGATGGCGGCATTTAACTCCTATATTACCAACATGTATTTAGTTTTTTTCGTCCTCCCACAGATGACCGCATTTAACTACTATATTACCAACATGAATTTAGACTTTTTTTTAATTTCACATGCAACAAGGTGTATTACACGACTGTTTGAAATATTTCCGCCGTAGGTTTACAAATAACTTAAGAATTTCAAAGTATAGACAAATTCATCTTTCTCTTTCCTCCCAGAGATGACCGCATTTAACTACTATATTACCAACATGAATTTAGACTTTTTTTTTATTTCACATGCAACTAGGTGTTATTACACGACTGTTAGAAGTATTTCGGCAGTAGGTTTACAAATAACTTCAGAATTTCAAAGTATAGCCAAATTCATCTTTCTTTTTCCTCCCAGAGATGGCGGCATTTAACTCCTATATTACCAACATGTATTTAGTTTTTTTCGTCCTCCCAGAGATGACTGCATTTAACTACTATATTACCAACATGAATTTAGATTTTTTTTTAATTTCACATGGAACTAGGTGTATTACACGACTTTTAGAAATATTTCGGCCTTAGGTTTACAAATAACATCAGAATTTCAAAGTATAGCCAAATTCATCTTTCTTTTTCCTCCCAGAGATGGCGGCATTTAACTCCTATATTACCAACATGTATTTAGTTTTTTTCGTCCTCCCAGAGATGGCGACATTTAACTCCTATATTACCAACATGGATTTAGTTTTTTTCATCCTCCCAGAGATGACCGCATTTAACTACTATATTACCAAAATGAAATTAGACTTTTTTTTAATTTCACATGCAACTAGGTGTAGTACACGACTGTTAGTAATATTTCGACCGTAGGTTTACAAATAACTTCAGAATTTCAAAGTATAGCCAAATTCATCTTTCTTTTTCCTCCCAGAGATGGCGGCATTTAACTCCTATATTACCAACATGTATTTAGTTTTTTTCGTCCTCCCAGAGATGACCGCATTTAACAACTATATTACCAACATGAATTTAGACTTTTTTTTAATTTCACATGCAACTAGGTGTATTACACGACTGTTAGAAATATTTCGGCCGTAGGTTTACAAATAACTTCAGAATTTCAAAGTATAGCCAAATTCATCTTTCTTTTTCCTCCCAGAGATGACCGCATTTAACTACTATATTACCAACATGTATTTAGACTTTTTTTTATTTCACATGCAACTAGGTGTATCACACGACTGTTAGAAATATTTCGGCCGTAGGTTTACAAATAACTTCAGAATTTCAAAGTATAGCCAAATTCATCTTTCTTTTTGCTCCCAGAGATGACCGCATTTAACTACTATATAACCAACATAAATTTAGATTTTTTTTAATTTCACATGGAACTAGGTGTATTACACGACTGTTAGAAATATTTCGGCCTTAGGTTTACAAATAACATCAGAATTTCAAAGTATAGCAAAATTCATCTTTCTTTTTCCTCGCACAGATGGCGGCATTTAACTGCTATATTACCAACATGTATTTAGTTTTTTTCGTCCTCCCAGAGATGACCGCATTTAACTACTATATAACCAACATGAATTGAGACTTTTTTTTAATTTCACATGCAACTAGGTGTATTACACGACTGTTAGAAATATTTCGGCCGTAGGTTTACAAATAACTTCAGAATTTCAAAGTATAGCAAAATTCATCTATCTTTTTCCTCCCAGAGATGACCGCATTTAACTACTATATTACCAACATTAATTTAGACTTTTTTTTAATTTCACATGCAACTAGGTGTATTACACGACTGTTAGAAATATGTCGGCCGTAGGTTTACAAATAACTTCAGAATTTCAAAGTATAGCCATATTCATCTTTCTTTTTCCTCCCAGAGATGACCGCATTTAACTCCTATATGCTTGGCAATTGCCGAGTAGTGGCGGCCATTATCTCAGTGGCCCGGGCATCCTCACTGTTGACCCGGGCCGCGGTAGTCACCCCCAGTGAATCTATCGCGTAGTGTAGCCGCACTAATGCTTCCAAACGGGTGTCTGCCGCTGGGCTCGGCGTTCCTGCGAGCGCCAAAATCGTGGCGCCCGCGCTTTCCTCCTGTGGTGCCGCGGCTCCGTGTACGGTCCACCCCAGTGCTGTGCGGGACAGGATTCCCGACCCTCTCGCGGGTCTCACCTCCCTGGTGACAATCAGGTGAGCGTGATCCTGTCCGATCAACACCTGCGGCACCACTTGTCTCGCCTGTCCTCTTGGCCCTCGGGCCTGCACTGTCCATTGCGCGGGAAGCGCCAATCCGCGCACAGTGTTCGCTCTCAGCGGGTGCTCGCTGCCGTCGCCCGATACGGTGATGTGCACTGTCTGCGATCGGGCATCCGACGAGCACATGCCGCTGGCTCCATGTATCCTCAGTTCGCGCACTGGTCCCCTGGCCCCGACGGCACTGGCCACCTTTGCATCGATGAGGGTCACCGTCGAGCCCTCGTCCAGCAACGCGAACACTTCCACTTGCCCCCGAGGGCCACTCACTTTTACCGGCATCACCTTTAATAGCACCCGGTGGTGCCGCCGGTCCCCCGTCAGACCCACTAGGTCGCCGGCGCCCGAGCCGGCGAACCCTTCCGACAGCCGGCGCCCGCCCGAAGCGGCCGCCGGCGCTGCTCCGCCGGGCGTGTGCGACGCCCCGGGTGTCGCCGCGGCGCGCGGCGCCCCGTGTAACAAGCGATGGTGCGGCGCTCGGCACCCGCTCACACCACATCGCGTCGACCGGCACTGTGGGGCACGGTGCCCTGCCTCCAGGCACACGAAGCACACATTGCTCTTCCTCACCAAGGCCCATCGGTCCGTGTAGGACTTCTGGGTGAAGTCCGCACAGACGGCCATCCCGTGACGCGGCGACTTGCACGCCGCACACAGCCGCTCCTTGCGGCCCGCGGCCGCGCCCGTCCTCTGTGGCGCGCCCGGTTCTCCGTCGCTCTCCTCCTGAGTGGCGTGCACTTGGGCGCTCCGGCGCCCCCTCGGTGCATGGGCCGACACCTCCAGGCACCCGGTATGCGGTGCCTCAGCGGTCAGCTCCGTCAGCCAGACGGAGAAGTCTTGGACGGTCACATCCCTTGGCATCCCGCGTCGCTCCGCCATCCAGAGCATTTTGTAGCAGGTGGGCATCTTGCCCACCATCTCTGAGAGCAACTGCGCGGATGCCAACTGTTTTCCATTGAAATTTTCTACCGTTGCCACCACATTCCTCACGGTCACCGCATATTCGACGATGGCCTCTGTGTTGGCGGTGTCGGCTAGGCGGGGATGCCTCCTCACCCGCTCCAGCATGCTGTCCACAATCTTGTCTGGCCGACCGTACCATCTTTCGAGGATGGCCATTATCTCGGGCACATTGCGGGGCTCAATCAGGAGCGCCGCAACCGATTCTCGGGCCCGTCCTCTTAGTGCTCTCTGCAGGCGCAGCAGATTCTCCGCGTTCGACAGGTCACACAGGCCCGTCGACTGATCAAACTGCGCCTTGAAGGTCGGCCAGTCCAGTGGGTCGCCGCTGAATGGCGGCAAATCTTTAGCGACCGCCTGCCGCGCAATGAAGGCGTTCATGCGCGGCTCTTCTTGGCCCGAGTGCGCCCTCGGGCTCTCTCCGGCCCGTGCTGACCGGATTGCTTCTGAAATGGCGGTCGCCATCATGGCCATGGGATCCTGCTGATCTCGGACCCACTCCCTGGTAAACGATGTGGCACCGCGCGCTGTGGCTGCATTCTGTGGCGACGTCTGCGCGGTGTCCCTCGAGTGGGCCCTTGGGATCCCAGGCGCCGTTCCGGTGCCTCCAATATCCAGCGGAGAAACTTGCGGCCGGCCCCCAGCCGGTGGCGCGTTCCGTTCCGCTTCGAGTGCCGCAGGTGTGGCGGCGCCTGGTACGGAGGCCCTCCTGGTTGCTCCCGCAGAAACAGCCTCTTTCAGGGCTCCCGAAGAAACAGCCTCTTTCAGGGCTCCGGGAGAAACGGCCCTTGTCAGGGCTCCGGGCGAAACGGCCCTCATCAGGGCTGCCGAAGAAACGGCCCTTGTCAGGGCTCCGGGCGAAATGGCCCTTATCAGGGCTCCGGGCGAAACGGCCCTCATCAGGGCTCCGGGCGAAACGGCCCTCATCAGGGCTGCCGCCTCGTCTCGCACGGCGTCTCCTGCCGCTTCTCTGCCGACGCCCTCGGCACTGACGGTGACTGTGCGAGCACGGAGCAATGCCTCTCCGTGCTCTCGCTGTAGCTCCTTGATGAGGCGGCGGTGTCGCCGCTCACTCCGCCTGAGCTCAGCCTTCAGTTGGCGGACGGTATCTTCGGTCACCGTCGTAGACGACTCTCTCTGTGAGCCGTGGTCATCGTCCGACTGCTGCTCGTCCGAGTCTGACGGCGGCTCCTCTTGCTGCTGCTCCGCTTCTCTCCTTTCTTGTTCTTCGGCGTGTCCCGATCGTAGTCCGGATCGAGACATGACGCAATCTGCTTATCTCTGAAGCGAAGCGACGATCCGTGTCGAAGGACCACTTGTTCAGTACAGGAACAAGACTGTATAACTCTGAAGGTGCTGATGAATTTCGTCGCTGCTTCGTCGCTCGGACGACGATTCTCTGCCGGTGTGCAGTTGTCCAATGGGGTCCAAATCGTGTCCAGTAGTGGTGCCAAGTCGTAGGAGTTCTTCCGGGATCAGTCCAAATGTGCAGCCAAAGTCGAAATGTCCAGAGGGAAGGAAGTCCAATGTGAAGGCAGGGGTCAGAGTAAAAAGGCAGATGTAATTCTTGTCCAGCGGTGCAGGTGCAGCGAAGTGCGAGAGAGAGTGCCCTTGCAACCGCCGGACCGTTTATTTATCCTTGACTTGCTGTATGCAGGAGCGTAAGGCTCCAGCATACTCGGGGACCAATCAGGGGGCCAGGACAGGCCCCGCGCCACCCCGATACGGTCCCGCGCCGCCAGCGCCGGGCGGCCAAAACTGGCAACAACAGCCATTTTCCCTGCCGTCCCGTAAGGGGCGGCAGAACCCTTATTTGTCATATATTTCTTTTAATTTCTCATAAACCTAACTTTCCCCAGGCATCGCGAGTATTTTTTAATATAAACATGGACCTGCCTCGCGATGCCTGGTAGTTTTTATAGCGGGCGATGGCCCGGGTAATTTACAATTGCACCTCAAACCTTAAAACATCATTTTTTATTATCAAAGGATTTTTGAGGTGCATTATATCCTTCCCGGGCGATCGCCCTCTCAATTCTCTTTTATTTTTTACAATCCTTATATCTATAATAATTTTTTTACAAGAGATATTGAACAAAACATAATTCTAAATTTCCTGGCGGCGGTCGGGGCGTGGCCTGGTCCGCGGCCCGCTCCCCGCTCCCCGCTCCGCCGGCGGCCGCACGGTATCTGCAGTGGCGGCGATTTCCCACGGGCGTAGTGTGGCGACCGCGAAGATGTTTTAAAGCGGCCAAGTCCACATGTCGGCCCGGCGCGTGTTTGGATCGGGGCGCTGCGCCCCCCGCGACCACCCGGCGGCGCGAGCCCGCGGCCGGGTTTGCGTCTTGGCTAAACGCGTGCGCGGGCCAGGGCGCCGCGCTCTCCGCGGCCGGGTTTGTGTCTTGGCTAAGCCCCTTTTTTGCCGCGGTTTTATCCGCGGCCGCCTTGCTGTGCGGAACAATCCCTCTCATCGATACGGTGTAGTCGACAGAGGGTGCGAGCTCTACCTATCGTACACGATGACTTGTCAAGGCGGAAGTGTTGCAGACGAAAAGTAAGGTTATGGGGACGCGTACAGGAGTTAGAGTTGTTGAATGAACGGCATCGTCATCTAGAATTGTCGGATGAATCCCTCTCATCGATACGGTGTAGTCGACAGAGGGTGCGAGCTCTACCTATCGTACACGATGACTTGTCAAGGCGGAAGTGTTGCAGACGAAAAGTAAGGTTATGGGGACGCGTACAGGAGTTAGAGTTGCTGAATGAACGGCATCGTCAGGTAGAATACTCGGATGAATCCCTCTCATCGATACGGTGTAGTCGACAGAGGGTGCGAGCTCTACCTATCGTACACGATGACTTGTCAAGGCGGAAGTGTTGCAGACGAAAAGTAAGGTTATGGGGACGCGTACAGGAGTTAGAGTTGTTGAATGAACGGCATCGTCATCTAGAATTGTCGGATGAATCCCTCTCATCGATACGGTGTAGTCGACAGAGGGTGGGAGCTCTACCTATCGTACACGATGACTTGTCAAGGCGGAAGTGTTGCAGACGAAAAGTAGGGTTATGGGGACGCGTCCAGGAGTTAGAGTTGTTGAATGAACGGCATCGTCAGCTAGAATTGTCGGATGAATCCCTCTCATCGATACGGTGTAGTCGACAGAGGGTGCGAGCTCTACCTATCGTACACGATGACTTTTCAAGGCGGAAGTGTTGCAGACGAAAAGTAGGGTTATGGGAACGCGTCCAGGAGTTAGAGTTGTTGAATGAACGGCATCGTCAGCTAGAATACTCGGATGAATCCCTCTCATCGATACGGTGTAGTCGACAGAGGGTGCGAGCTCTACCTATCGTACACGATGACTTGTCAAGGCAGAAGTGGTGCAGACGAAAAGTAGGGTTATGGGGACGCGTCCAGGAGTTAGAGTTGTTGAATGAAGGGCATCGTCAGCTAGAATTGACAGATGAATCCCTCTCATCGATACGGTGTAGTCGACAGAGGGTGCGAGCTCTACCTATCGTACACGATGACTTGTCAAAGCGGAAGTGTTGCAGACGAAAAGTAGGGTTATGGGGACGCGTCCAGGAGTTAGAGTTGTTGAATGAAGGGCATCGTTAGCTAGAATTGACGGATGAATCCCTCTCATCGATACGGTGTAGTCGACAGAGGGTGCGAGCTCTACCTATCGTACACGATGACTTGTCAAGGCGGAAGTGTTGCAGACGAAAAGTAGGGTTATGGGGACGCGTCCAGGAGTTAGAGTTGTTGAATGAACGGCATCGTCAGCTAGAATTGTCGGATGAATCCCTCTCATCGATACGGTGTAGTCGACAGAGGGTGCGAGCTCTACCTATCGTACACGATGACTTTTCAAGGCGGAAGTGTTGCAGACAATAAGTAGGGTTATGGGAACGCGTCCAGGAGTTAGAGTTGTTGAATGAACGGCATCGTCAGCTAGAATACTCGGATGAATCCCTCTCATCGATACGGTGTAGTCGACAGAGGGTGCGAGCTCTACCTATCGTACACGATGACTTGTCAAGGCAGAAGTGTTGCAGACGAAAAGTAGGGTTATGGGGACGCGTCCAGGAGTTAGAGTTGTTGAATGAAGGGCATCGTCAGCTAGAATTGACAGATGAATCCCTCTCATCGATACGGTGTAGTCGACAGAGGGTGCGAGCTCTACCTATCGTACACGATGACTTGTCAAAGCGGAAGTGTTGCAGACGAAAAGTAGGGTTATGGGGACGCGTCCAGGAGTTAGAGTTGTTGAATGAACGGCATCGTCAGTTAGAATTGACGGATGAATCCCTCTCATCGATACGGTGTAGTCGACAGAGGGTGCGAGCTCTACCTATCGTACACGATGACTTGTCAAGGCGGAAGTGTTGCAGACGAAAAGAAGGGTTATGGGGACGCGTCCAGGAGTTAGAGTTGTTGAATGAAGGGCATCGTTAGCTAGAATTGTCGGATGAATCCCTCTCATCGATACGGTGTAGTCGACAGAGGGTGCGAGCTCTACCTATCGTACACGATGACTTGTCAAGGCGGAAGTGTTGCAGACGAAAAGTAGGGTTATGGGGACGCGTCCAGGAGTTAGAGTTGTTGAATGAACGGCATCGTCAGCTAGAATTGTCGGATGAATCCCTCTCATCGATACGGTGTAGTCGACAGAGGGTGCGAGCTCTACCTATCGTACACGATGACTTTTCAAGGCGGAAGTGTTGCAGACGAAAAGTAGGGTTATGGGAACGCGTCCAGGAGTTAGAGTTGTTGAATGAACGGCATCGTCAGCTAGAATACTCGGATGAATCCCTCTCATCGATACGGTGTAGTCGACAGAGGGTGCGAGCTCTACCTATCGTACACGATGACTTGTCAAGGCGGAAGTGTTGCAGACGAAATGTACAATCGTCGGACACGATTCGATGGATGAATGGCTTTCTTCGACATCTAGTGTCGACAGAAGTCGCGAGTTCGTTGCTGGGTTCATGGGGACGCGTATTGGAGTTAGGGTAGTTGAATGAAGGGCATCGTCAGTTAGAATTGACGGATGAATCCCTCTCATCGATACGGTGTAGTCGACAGAGGGTGCGAGCTCTACCTATCGTACACGATGACTTTTCAAGGCGGAAGTGTTGCAGACGAAAAGTAGGGTTATGGGAACGCGTCCAGGAGTTAGAGTTGTTGAATGAACGGCATCGTCAGCTAGAATACTCGGATGAATCCCTCTCATCGATACGGTGTAGTCGACAGAGGGTGCGAGCTCTACCTATCGTACACGATGACTTTTCAAGGCGGAAGTGTTGCAGACGAAAAGTAGGGTTATGGGGACGCGTCCAGGAGTTAGAGTTGTTGAATGAACGGCATCGTCAACTAGAATTGTCGGATGAATCCCTCTCATCGATACGGTGTAGTCGACAGAGGGTGCGAGCTCTACCTATCGTACACGATGACTTGTCTGACTGAATATAGGAGTTAAATGCCGCCATCTCTGGGAGGACGAAAAAAACTAAATACATGTTGGTAATATAGGAGTTAAATGCCGCCATCTCTGGGAGGAAAAAGAAAGATGAATTTGGCTATACTTTGAAATTCTGAAGTTATTTGTAAACCTACGGCCGAAATATTTCTAACAGTCGTGTAATACACCTAGTTGCATGTGAAATTAAAAAAGTGTAAATTCATGTTGGTAATATAGTAGTTAAATGCGGTCATCTCTGGGAGGACGAAAAAAACTAAATTCATCTTGGTAATATAGTAGTTAAAGGCGGTCATCTCTGGGAGGACGAAAAAAACTAAATTCATCTTGGTAATATAGGAGTTAAATGCGGTCATCTCTGGGAGGAAAAAGAAAGATGAATTTGGCTATACTTTGAAATTCTGAAGTTATTTGTAAACCTACGGCCGAAATATTTCTAACATTCGTGTAATACACCTAGTTGCATGTGAAATTAAAAAAAGTCTAAATTCATGTTGGTAATATAGTAGTTAAATGCAATCATCTCTGGGAGAACGAAAAAAACTAAATACATGTTGGTAATATAGGAGTTAAATGCCGCCATCTCTGGGAGAAAAAAAAAGATGAATTTGGCTATACTTTGAAATTCTGAAGTTATTTGTAAACCTACGGCCGAAATATTTCTAACAGTCATGTAATACACCTAGTTGCATGTGAAATTATAAAAAAAGTCTAAATTCATGTTGGTAATATAGTAGTTAAATGCGGTCATCTCTGGGAGGACGAAAAAAACTAAATTGATGTTAGTAATATAGGAGTTAAATGCGGTCATCTCTGGGAGGACGAAAAAAACTAAATTCATGTTGGTAATATTGGAGTTAAATGCGGTAATCTCTGCGAGGAAAAAGAAAGATGAATTTGTCTATACTTTGAAATTCTTAAGTTATTTGTAAACCTACGGCCGAAATATTTCAAACAGTCGTGTAATACACCTAGTTGCATGTGAAATTAAAAAAAAGTCTAAATTCATGTTGGTAATATAGTAGTTAAATGCGGTCATCTGTGGGAGGACGAAAAAAACTATATACATGTTGGTAATAAAGGAGTTAAATGCCGCCATCTCTGGGAGGAAAAAGAAAGATGAATTTGGCTATACTTTGAAATTCTGAAGTTATTTGTAAACCTACGGCCGAAATACTTCTAACAGTCGTGTAATAACACCTAGTTGCATGTAAAAAAAAAAAAGTCTAAATTCATGTTGGTAATATAGTAGTTAAATGCGGTCATATCTGGGAGGACGAAAAAAAAATATACATGTTGGTAATATAGGAGTTAAATGCCGCCATCTCTGGGAGGAAAAAGAAAGATGAATTTGGCTATACTTTGAAATTCTGAAGTTATTTTTAAACCTAAGGCCGAAATATTTCTAAAAGTCGTGTAATACACCTAGTTCCATGTGAAATTAAAAAAAAATCTAAATTCATGTTGGTAATATAGTAGTTAAATGCGGTCATCTCTGGGAGGACGAAAAAAACTTAATCCATCTTGGTAATATAGTAGTTAAATGCGGTCATCTCTGGGAGGACGAAAAAAACTAAATTCATCTTGGTAATATAGGAGTTTAATGCGGTCATCTCTGGGTGGACGAAAAAAAAAAAATTCATGTTGGTAATATAGGAGTTAAATGCGGTCATCTCTGGGAGGACGAAAAAAAAAAAATAAATGTTGGTAATATAGGAGTTAAATGCCGCCATCTCTGGGAGGAAAAAGAAAGATGAATTTGGCTATACTTTGAAATTCTGAAGTTATTTGTAAACCTACGGCCGAAATACTTCTAACAGTCATGTAATACACCTAGTTGCATGTGAAATTATAAAAAAAGTCTAAATTCATGTTGGTAATATAGTAGTTAAATGCGGTCATCTCTGGGAGGACGAAAAAAACTTAATCCATCTTGGTAATATAGTAGTTAAATGCGGTCATCTCTGGGAGGACGAAAAAAACTAAATTCATCTTGGTAATATAGGAGTTAAATGCGGTCATCTCTGGGAGGACGAAAAAAAAAAAATAAATGTTGGTAATATAGGAGTTAAATGCCGCCATCTCTGGGAGGAAAAAGAAAGATGAATTTGGCTATACTTTGAAATTCTGAAGTTATTTGTAAACCTACGGCCGAAATATTTCTAACAGTCGTGTAATACACCTAGTTGCATGTGAAATTAAAAAAAAGTCTAAATTCATGTTTGTAATATAGTAGTTAAATGCGGTCATCTCTGGGAGGACGAAAAAAACAAAATACATGTTGGTAATATACGAGTTAAATGCCGCCATCTCTGGGAGGAAAAAGAAAGATGAATATGGCTATTCTTTGAAATTCTGAAGTTATTTGTAAACCTAAGCCCGAAATATTTCTAACAGTCGTGTAATACACCTAGTTGCATGTCAAATTAAAAAAAAGTGTAAATTCATGTTGGTAATATAGTAGTTAAATGCGGTCATCTCTGGGAGGACGATAAAAACTAAATTCATCTTGGTAATATAGGAGTTAAATGTGGTCATCTCTGGGAGGACGAAAAAAACTAAATTGATGTTGGTAATATAGGAGTTAAATGCGGTCATCTCTGGGAGGACGAAAAAAAAAAATACATGTTGGTAATATAGGAGTTAAATGCCGCCATCTCTGGGAGGACGAAAAAAACTAGATTCATGTTGGTAATATAGGAGTTAAATGCGGTCATCTCTGGGAGGAAAAAGAAAGATGAATTTGGCTATACTTTGAAATTCTGAAGTTATTTGTAAACCTACGGCCGAAATACTTCTAACAGTCGTGTAATAACACCTAGTTGCATGTGAAATAAAAAAAAAGTCTAAATTCATGTTGGTAATATAGTAGTTAAATGCGGTCATCTCTGGGAGGACGAAAAAAACTAAATTGATGTTGGTAATATAGGAGTTAAATGCGGTCATCTCTGGGAGGACGAAAAAAACTAAATACATGTTGGTAATATAGGAGTTAAATGCCGCCATCTCTGGGAGGAAAAAGAAAGATGAATTTGGCTATACTTTGAAATTCTGAAGTTATTTGTAAACCTACGGCCGAAATATTTCTAACAGTCGTGTAATACACCTAGTTGCATGTGAAATTAAAAAAGTCTAAATTCATGTTGGTAATATAGTAGTTAAATGCGGTCATCTCTGGGAGGACGAAAAAAACTTAATCCATCTTGGTAATATAGTAGTTAAATGCGGTCATCTCTGGGAGGACGAAAAAAACTAAATTCATGTTGGTAATATAGGAGTTAAATGCGGTAATCTCTGCGAGGAAAAAGAAAGATGAATTTGTCTATACTTTGAAATTCTTAAGTTATTTGTAAACCTACGGCCGAAATATTTCAAACAGTCGTGTAATACACCTAGTTGCATGTGAAATTTAAAAAAAGTCTAAATTCATGTTGGTAATATAGTAGTTAAATGCGGTCATCTGTGGTAGGACGAAAAAAACTAGATTCATGTTGGTAATATAGGAGTTAAATGCGGTCATCTCTGGGAGGAAAAAGAAAGATGAATTTGGCTATACTTTGAAATTCTGAAGTTATTTGTAAACCTACGGCCGAAATACTTCTAACAGTCGTGTAATAACACCTAGTTGCATGTGAAATTAAAAAAAAGTCTAAATTCATGTTGGTAATATAGTAGTTAAATGCGGTCATCTCTGGCAGGACGAAAAAAACTAAATTGATGTTGGTAATATAGGAGTTAAATGCGGTCATCTCTGGGAGGACGAAAAAAACTAAATTCATGTTGGTAATATTGGAGTTAAATGCGGTAATCTCTGCGAGGAAAAAGAAAGATGAATTTGTCTATACTTTGAAATTCTTAAGTTATTTGTAAACCTACGGCCGAAATATTTCAAACAGTCGTGTAATACACCTAGTTGCATGTGAAATTTAAAAAAAGTCTAAATTCATGTTGGTAATATAGTAGTTAAATGCGGTCATCTGTGGGAGGACGAAAAAAACTATATACATGTTGGTAATATAGGAGTTAAATGCCGCCATCTCTGGGAGGAAAAAGAAAGATGAATTTGGCTATACTTTGAAATTCTTAAGTTATTTTTAAACCTAAGCCCGAAATATTTCTAACAGTCGTGTAATACACCTAGTTCCATGTGAAATTTAAAAAAAATTCAAATTCATGTTGGTAATATAGTAGTTAAATGCGGTCATCTCTGGGAGGAAAAAGATAGATGAATTTTGCTATACTTTGAAATTCTGAAGTTATTTGTAAACCTACGGCCGAAATATTTCTAACAGTCGTGTAATACACCTAGTTGCATGTGAAATTAAAAAAAAGTCTCAATTCATGTTGGTTATATAGTAGTTAAATGCGGTCATATCTTGGAGGACGAAAAAAACAAAATACATGTTGGTTATATAGGAGTTAAATGCCGCCATCTCTGGGAGGAAAAAGAAAGATGAATTTGGCTATACTTTGAAATTCTGAAGTTATTTGTAAACCTAAGGCCGAAATATTTCTAACAGTCGTGTAATACACCTAGTTCCATGTGAAATTAAAAAAAAATCTAAATTCATGTTGGTAATATAGTAGTTAAATGCGGTCATCTCTGGGAGGACGAAAAAAACTAAATACATATTGGTAATATAGGAGTTAAATGCCGCCATCTCTGGGAGGAAAAAGAAAGATGAATTTGGCTATACTTTGAAATTCTGAAGTTATTTGTAAACCTAAGGCCGAAATATTTTTAAAAATCGTGTAATACACCTAGTTCCATGTGAAATTAAAAAAAAATCTAAATTCATGTTGGTAATATAGTAGTTAAATGCGGTCATCTCTGGGATGACGAAAAAAACTAAATTGATGTTGGTAATATAGGAGTTAAATGCGGTCATCTCTGGGAGGACGAAAAAAACTAAATACATATTGGTAATATAGGAGTTAAATGCCCCCATCTCTGGGAGGAAAAAAAAAGATGAATTTGGCTATACTTTGATATTCTTAAGTTATTTGTAAACCTACGGCCGAAATATTTCAAACAGTCGTGTAATACACCTAGTTGCATGTGAAATTAAACAAAAGGCTAAATTCATGTTGGTAATATAGTAGTTAAATGCGGTCATCTGTGGGAGGACGAAAAAACTAAATACATATTGGTAATATAGGAGTTAAATGCCGCCATCTCTGGGAGGAAAAAGAACGATGAATTTGGCTATACTTTGAAATTCTGAAGTTATTTTCAAACCTAAGGCCGAAATATTTCTAACAGTCGTGTAATACACCTAGTTGCATGTGAAATTAAAAAAAAGTCTAAATTCATGTTGGTAATATAGAAGTTAAATGCGGTCATCTCTGGGAGGACGAAAAAAACTAAATACTTGTTGGTAATATAGCAGTTAAATGCCGCCATCTGTGCGAGGAAAAAGAAAGATGAATTTTGCTATACTTTGAAATTCTGAAGTTATTTGTAAACCTAAGGCCGAAATATTTCTAACAGTCGTGTAATACACCTAGTTCCATGTGAAATTAAAAAAAATCTAAATTTATGTTGGTTATATAGTAGTTAAATGCGGTCATCTCTGGGAGCAAAAAGAAAGATGAATTTGGCTATACTTTGAAATTCTGAAGTTATTTGTAAACCTACGGCCGAAATATTTCTAACAGTCGTGTGATACACCTAGTTGCATGTGAAATAAAAAAAAGTCTAAATTCATGTTGGTAATATAGTAGTTAAATGCGGTCATCTCTGGGAGGAAAAAGAAAGATGAATTTGGCTATACTTTGAAATTCTGAAGTTATTTGTAAACCTACGGCCGAAATATTTCTAACAGTCGTGTAATACACCTAGTTGCATGTGAAATTAAAAAAAAATCTAAATTCATGTTGGTAATATAGTTGTTAAATGCGGTCATCTCTGGGAGGACGAAAAAAACTAAATACATGTTGGTAATATAGGAGTTAAATGCCGCCATCTCTGGGAGGAAAAAGAAAGATGAATTTGGCTATACTTTGAAATTCTGAAGTTATTTGTAAACCTACGGTCGAAATATTACTAACAGTCGTGTACTACACCTAGTTGCATGTGAAATTAAAAAAAAGTCTAATTTCATTTTGGTAATATAGTAGTTAAATGCGGTCATCTCTGGGAGGATGAAAAAAACTAAATCCATGTTGGTAATATAGGAGTTAAATGCCGCCATCTCTGGGAGGACGAAAAAAACTAAATACATGTTGGTAATATAGGAGTTAAATGCAACCATCTCTGGGAGGAAAAAGAAAGATAAATTTGGCTATACTTTGAAATTCTGAAGTTATTTGTAAACCTAAGGCCGAAATATTTCTAACAGTCGTGTAATACACCTAGTTCCATGTGAAATTAAAATAAAATCTAAATTCATGTTGGTAATATAGTAGTTAAATGCGGTCATCTCTGGGAGGACGAAAAAAACTAAATACATATTGGTAATATAGGAGTTAAATGCCGCCATCTCTGGGAGGAAAAAGAAAGATGAATTTGGCTATACTTTGAAATTCTGAAGTTATTTGTAAACCTAAGGCCGAAATATTTTTAAAAATCGTGTAATACACCTAGTTCCATGTGAAATTAAAAAAAAATCTAAATTCATGTTGGTAATATAGTAGTTAAATGCGGTCATCTCTGGGATGACGAAAAAAACTAAATTGATGTTGGTAATATAGGAGTTAAATGCGGTCATCTCTGGGAGGACGAAAAAAACTAAATACATATTGGTAATATAGGAGTTAAATGCCCCCATCTCTGGGAGGAAAAAAAAAGATGAATTTGGCTATACTTTGATATTCTTAAGTTATTTGTAAACCTACGGCCGAAATATTTCAAACAGTCGTGTAATACACCTAGTTGCATGTGAAATTAAACAAAAGGCTAAATTCATGTTGGTAATATAGTAGTTAAATGCGGTCATCTGTGGGAGGACGAAAAAAACTAAATACATATTGGTAATATAGGAGTTAAATGCCGCCATCTCTGGGAGGAAAAAGAACGATGAATTTGGCTATACTTTGAAATTCTGAAGTTATTTTCAAACCTAAGGCCGAAATATTTCTAACAGTCGTGTAATACACCTAGTTCCATGTGAAATTAAAAAAAATCTAAATTTATGTTGGTTATATAGTAGTTAAATGCGGTCATCTCTGGGAGCAAAAAGAAAGATGAATTTGGCTATACTTTGAAATTCTGAAGTTATTTGTAAACCTACGGCCGAAATATTTCTAACAGTCGTGTGATACACCTAGTTGCATGTGAAATAAAAAAAAGTCTAAATTCATGTTGGTAATATAGTAGTTAAATGCGGTCATCTCTGGGAGGAAAAAGAAAGATGAATTTGGCTATACTTTGAAATTCTGAAGTTATTTGTAAACCTACGGCCGAAATATTTCTAACAGTCGTGTAATACACCTAGTTGCATGTGAAATTAAAAAAAAATCTAAATTCATGTTGGTAATATAGTTGTTAAATGCGGTCATCTCTGGGAGGACGAAAAAAACTAAATACATGTTGGTAATATAGGAGTTAAATGCCGCCATCTCTGGGAGGAAAAAGAAAGATGAATTTGGCTATACTTTGAAATTCTGAAGTTATTTGTAAACCTACGGTCGAAATATTACTAACAGTCGTGTACTACACCTAGTTGCATGTGAAATTAAAAAAAAGTCTAATTTCATTTTGGTAATATAGTAGTTAAATGCGGTCATCTCTGGGAGGATGAAAAAAACTAAATCCATGTTGGTAATATAGGAGTTAAATGCCGCCATCTCTGGGAGGACGAAAAAAACTAAATACATGTTGGTAATATAGGAGTTAAATGCAACCATCTCTGGGAGGAAAAAGAAAGATAAATTTGGCTATACTTTGAAATTCTGAAGTTATTTGTAAACCTAAGGCCGAAATATTTCTAACAGTCGTGTAATACACCTAGTTGCATGTGAAATTAAAAAAAAGTCTAATTTCATTTTGGTAATATAGTAGTTAAATGCGGTCATCTCTGGGAGGACGAAAAAAACTAAATACATAATGGTAATATAGGAGTTAAATGTCGCCATCTCTGGGAGGACGAAAAAAACTAAATTAATGTTGGTAATATAAGAGTTAAATGCGGTCATCTCTGGGATGACGAAAAAAACTAAATTGATGTTGGTAATATAGGAGTTAAATGCGGTCATCTCTGGGAGGACGAAAAAAACTAAATACATATTGGTAATATAGGAGTTAAATGCCGCCATCTCTGGGAGGAAAAAGAAAGATGAATTTGGCTATACTTTGAAATTCTGATGTTATTTGTAAACCTAAGGCCGAAATATTTCTAAAAGTCGTGTAATACACCTAGTTCCATGTGAAATTAAAAAAAAATCTAAATTCATGTTGGTAATATAGTAGTTAAATGCAGTCATCTCTGGGAGGACGAAAAAAACTAAATACATGTTGGTAATATAGGAGTTAAATGCCGCCATCTCTGG